>LUCM01000451.1:439156-452253 GCA_008360955.1 Fasciolopsis buskii | reverse complement strand
TCGCGGACCTGAATTCTCCCATCGGAGTTCATACTCCCCAATTGGGAAGCCTCTGTTGGCCGTGGCCCCTGTCTTGGAGACGATGTACACTGTAAGTTTATCAATAAAAGTGAAGTACAAAAATTGCAGAGTAGCGTAAGCATGAACAGACGTGTCAACTACCACAGCCAAACCCTTTCACGGCAGTATCTTGTCCATTTTATCTGGATATACGGTAGCGCAAATGTGCGAAAAAACTAGAAGGTTCCGGTGCGTTTGTAGCGTTGTGTGGAATAACGGTAGCGGGGATATTCGACCGTGTTGTGTGCGCTCATGCTGAATCCGTGTGCTCATACCCAAGCGCGCAAACATCGTTTGTGGTTAGTCCATAAGCTGGATCAAAGGAACCACATGTTCCACAGCACCCTCGGTACTTTCGACCGAGATACAGGTTCCGTTCTGTCCTAAGTACATGTACTCGCGCCGTGATGCCAATGGCTAGTTTAGCCTGAAACCAAATAAACGTGTGCGCTCGGTTGAAGCAGTGTGGGTTACCATTTTTTACAGTACTCAGTCAAAACTTCGTCTAGTGTTAGAAAAAGACTTTATGAATCGGTTATACGTGGATTCGGTGGACGATAGCATGGCACCCGCTCGAGGGTTGATGGGCGGGGGGGAGGTCGTAAGTGTTCCAGTTTCTGACCAAAAACTGTGAGTTACTTCAATTGGCTCAGTGAATCAAAGCCCATTTCTCAACAGGAAATACTTTGGACGGGGGCAATGATGAGCCGGTGTTCGATGAGTCATGAAGTACGCAGGCTGAAACACTCGGAAATACGCGAATCGCTAGCACACGTACTGGAAACGCTCACACAGTCGCGCTACGTTTCATCGATCTGCTGGTTGAAAAAAGAGCACCTAGCACGAACTGGCAAACATGGAGTGTAAAAGCAAAAACAGCCGGGTGAAAAATTTATCTCGTTTTTTCTGCTCTACTGGTGTTAAGATGAATTAATTTTTCTTTCTCGTAGATTGTCAATTGGGTTATCTCGGGCGCAGATTTTTTTGCCCTATCTGCGTGCTTTTCTAGTTTCTTTTTGTTGAAGCCAAATTAGAGTATCTTGTCTTAAAGATGACAGTTACTGGTTTGCTCAATGTCATTTTAAATGTGCGAGGTGGACGTTGGGATGATAATCTAACAATTCTCATAAATGTCTGAATTTCCCCGTAATTGTTTTATCCGGCAGATGGCTGGGTTTTTTTCTGTGCGCTTACTCCAACGAAATTGACCTTTAAGAATTCAAACACTCAACTTCGAACTCTAGTTTTTAACCCCAACTCTCCTCTTTCACTTGATAAATGAGTCACAGTCAACAGTAAGACAGAACAGATGCATCGCATATATACAAACGTAAACTACTTAAGTTGTGGTTGCCTCGATAATTATCCTCTCATTGTGTTCCATCATGTAGCATCAACGCCCAAGTCTCCATTCACCATTCCTGGAAGAAGTGGACAGCTTTTCCTTCCCTGATAGGAATCACCAACGGCACATAGCCACCGCGACTGAACCGGGACACAAATCCGGGACGTACGATCTTGTGTCGAAAGTTTTAGCTGTTAAACCAGCCGAGCAGATTGACAATGCTTTATTTCTGTACTAACTGCGATCGTACCTATAGGCATGATAATCGTAAGAAGCTTTGTGTGCTGTAGGGATGCTGGATGAATAAACCCACACGCTGTATTTCCCTAACGAGCGTCATAATAGCCCAGATATTTTTTGGCTTGGTATCTATTATCTAGTAGAAAAATGTCACTGGTATTTCGTTCTAAGCACTCGTCAGGACATTTGTCAGCCTGTGTAGGTTTTGTAAATTGCCCATCAACCAGATTTTCTCGCATGTGGTCCCACATGCTTCCGAGTAGATCCCTATCCGGGGTCCAAATCGGGCATGAGAGTGATCTCATTCCTACAGCCTAGTTATGGCTGCTCGCATTCGGTGAGGACGAGCTCACACTGGAACGAGGGTTTTAGGTGGTTTGTTCGTGCTTAGAATATGGGGAGAATTTATCAGATACCTATAGGCGTTTTAATAGCCCCTTCGATAATGTGCAATGAGTAGCGGTCAATGTTTTGGTCAGAAAATCCGAGGAGTAATGTACACGACGAACACCTCATTAGTAGACCCCAAACTGCAATTAGTGAATGCTGTTCGGACAAAATGGCTAAAAAAGCCTGTCAATATTTACAGTATGCCATACGACAATTAACTGAAGAGTGTGGTGTGAGCTATAGTTTCGTAGGTCGCATTTTGAATGAGCATGCCAACAGGCAAGTTTTGGACTTTCAAGCTCAGAAACTGAGGTACACCGATTTCATCATGAGGAAGTCATTTGGTTTCTGGTTTCCAACTAGGAGAAAAAATTCATGTTATTCGGTGACTAAACGGTTTTAGTTCCCATGGATTCAGTGGGGTGCGCCTTTTTAGGGCTGACTTCAAGTCTCGACGACACAGTGGATCGAAGTTACAGTACAACCAAAAGCTTACGATAAGTGTAAGAATTCTGCGTATGTGAACTGCTGATCCGTTTTCCTTCAGAAACATGACGCAGTTAATTAACTTATGTACTTAACAGACTACTTCATAGGACTATCTTAAAATCTACTGCGAAAAGTCGCATCGTTGTTTGGCTTCTGGTGGAGTGCATGAAAGAGTTTGGTTTCACCAGGGCAACGTTACACTACATAACGTATGAATACTCTGAGAGTACTCAGATGAGGCATTTCTTGGGAAATGAATTGGCGGGCACAGGAACGCAGGAAGGGCCACCACATTCATTGGATATAACCCGACTGAATTTTTTATCTTTGGAGGCACCTGATGCACACAATTTACCGCAATGAGGACAATCAATAGAACAATTGAAAATGGTCACTGTGAAAGAATACCGTTAGATATCACAGAGTTTTTTCAGTCATTTTGAATATTAGTGTATTTTGCAGCTCAGGTTGACGGTTTCCGCTTTTATGATGGCTGAGCTTGGCTTTTAGATCGCAATCGTTTCATCAGTAGCCGAAGTGACGTCATCAGAGCGTAGGTTATGGTCTCTGTGCTCAGTTGTATTGATGCTAGTGCTGCCCTAGTGTAGTATTTAGGCTTGAAATTAGTCAGTCACAGTAACAAATCAATACGAAATAACGGTAGGCAGTGAATTGGCTCCGACCCATGCTACGCAAACGAAGACAACCAGAGCATAAGCGTTTCACTTACAGCTCATGGGTTAATATGCAAAATTCAGATATCTCTATTGATATAATACATTCCGTCAAAATGGCCTTCGAGGATTTTTTGGGCTTCGCGACCGCCTGTCGCCACGGTTCTCACTGGTTGGTAGCCTAAGCAGGCCAGCACGAATCTGTACCGGAGTGTATCACGTGATTTGCACTTAGATTCACCACACCTATTTTAACCTCCACCTTAGCAAACTTCAGATTTGACTTTGTAACGTTCTGGGACAGCAGTCCCCGAAGGGATTGCGTCACCAACCTGGAAAGTGAGGAACCGAAAAAGCCAACGCGAGCCGAACTCAATGGACATATCAAGTTGCATCGGTACTTGCGCAACGGAATCAGTGTGGCGTTATACAGGATAAACGCAAGAATTCACTTTGGGAATCCAGGCCAAAACTAGGGCAGTACTATTATGAAGACAACTGAGCACATAGGTCACTGCTTATGCACCGATGATGTCACCTCGGCTACTGCTGAAACATTTACGATCTAAACCCCAATCCCCGAGCATGCAAAATTTGAAAATACCACAGAGTACTTTGATCAAAGTACACGAAAAGTGTCTAAAGAAAATGTTGCTGTGTAAGCCGAATCCTACATGATATTTTGAACACCTAGTGCAACATGAAAGTCTCTTCATTTAAAAATCTATCTGAAAGTCAGTGGTTATTTTTTTGTGAAATGTAAAGGGAGAGAAAACATGTACTTTGATACCAACTCGTAAATCTTCAGTTGATTCTAACTGCGTTTAGGCAGATACAGAATATTGTTTATTAGCCAAAACAGAAGAGATAACAACAGTATAACTGCCAAGTTCTCTGTAGATACCGTTTTTGAATGGTTTTGGCAGAAGTGAACACCAAATTATCCAATGGTAATAATATAACATGAAAACCGTATGATTTAATTTTCACGAAAATTCAGCCGTACCCCTGAGTTTGAGGAGTCATTCGTGTTTAGGAAAAAATCCGGTGAATTTATGTGCAATCCATGTGACGCAGTTTGGCACAGCTTCACGCTGCTTTGGCTAGACAAACAACTAATGGGAACCGCAAAGAAAAACTATGGTGAAATCCAAACATTCTGCAAGGGTGACTACACGAAACGTACCCCACCAATCGTGAAACCCCCAACCTTGTAAATGAATCCATGAATTGTAAATAATACTCGAACGTGTCTCCCTTCTGTTTTAGCCTTCTTTTTGACTTCGTTTGCGTGGTTTAGGTCGGAGCCAAGTCCGTACTTCCGGTAATTTGTATCCGTTCGTTAGCGTGATTAGCCGAAGTTCGCCTAGTAATTTCGAGCCAAATATCAATAAAACTCATATAGTTTATCTTCGATTCATAAATATCATTAGACTTCCTAATCATGTCAGAAAGCATGCAGAATTTAGTAACATTTCGGTTTGCCTATTCGTTTTTATGCACAATTTAACCCCTGCCGTAATTTGATCGTGGAATGACGACCAGGTACGCGAACGTTAGAGGATTGCTTGCAGCATCCTTGCAAATCAAGTTGTAATGGTTGTGAAAATGTATACCTTAATATACTTTTGATGCTTAAACTGGGACTTTTATGTCTAGTAAATAACAGTCGAGCCGAGAAGTGGCATTCTTCGTTCCTCCTACGAATGGGATCAGTCAGTTAGTATCTTTTTCACGTCGGTATTCTTAGTCATTATATGGGTAGAGAAAATTCATCCTCTAAATAACTGTAGCTTATATTGCTCTAACAGTAGAATCTCAGTTGGGTTTTTCAACCTGATAACGACACCATTTGAGTGCTGATGACCTAGCTAAGCTTAGCCACAGCGATTACTGATTTTGATGCAGGACATTGAGGTTCGAGCTTTAGCTACTGAAAAATGTCCTAGTAGGCCATTGCTTAATACAAGTTTTTCTTTTGTCTGACACCAAACCATTGTGTGGTTGCGCCTGCCCGTCGTTTAACAACGTATGGCTATCTTTCAAAAACTTATAGACATCGCTGATTAGTCTTGGACAGTTTTCAGCCGCCTCGGCCTAGAGGAGAATGATTACGGGTTTTTAGACACTGCATACCATAAATGGACACACCGGATACGAATTACGTGACCTACTAATGTGATTTGTTAGGGTTGTTGCGAATTCCGTCAACAGCAGTAATGTATCTTTATTTCAACCCAGGTCATGATTTTTAAAAACGGGTTAGGATTACTAAATGATACCCAGGGGGCGTTGAACATTTGGCATGGACGGCCATAAGATGGCAAACCCTACAGTAAAAATGAGAACTAAAAAAGGGCTGTACATGCCGTCACACCATGTAGCTTGGCAAGGAATGCTGAAAACATTGCCAGTATTAATGTTGTAGACGTATAGTCAAAAATATCTTCCTTTTAGGCAGTTGGTTCATGCACTTCCCGATATGCTCGGCCTAACTTAGTTCTTATTATTCGTGCCATAAGATTTGGCCAAGTTCCTCCCACCCACCCAAGCAGATCTGGGAGTTAATGGAGCACAAACCAACGCAGTTGTAACCTTGATATATCCATCCTCTCTGCTGTCCGTCGTGTCTAGGTGGACGCTTCGATGGTTTCATCAGATCTTTGTTGGTAAGCTAAATTTTCACGTAAGCTCAAGTAAACCATTAATTCACAAGACGAAACCGCTAGTATCGCTTAAACCAATCTTCTACGTGTTGATGATTCTCTTAAAGCCACTATGTCTACGCTGGTCATATTATGAATTAGTTAGGGCTACTGGGAAAACTTGTCAACAGTTTACGTCGACAAATGGAATTTCATATTCCAGGAAAACCAAGCACCTTTCCATCGGACGAGATTCGATAAAGGTAAGGACAGCGGTAGAGAGATAAGATCACCTTTATGATTGTCTCGGTCATTGAAAGTGGACCCATTTTAAAACATTTCGAAAATCTCACTGATCTGCTTTCATGTATGAGTTCGCGGTCCATCGAAGCCGAGGAATTTTACCATCTGGAACAATTCTGCATGCAGGATTGTTTGAGTAAAAATATACTCTCTTGGACCTATCGACTACTCACAGTGTGCAATACGTTTACTCAATATGTTAGGATGAGTCCGTGGTAAAGTTCACCTATCAATGGACAGCATGCTTAGCAGAATCGGAGCTATTATTACCAACTCCGGCTTGAATACGAGATCATGAAACATAAACCATTGAATTTCTCGCAGTGTACCATTAATCGCGCTTCATATTGCTATTCTCACAGTCGTTAAATGAAGTGGTGCATTCGTCGTTAACACGGAACTCAAGCACCTGGAAGGTGGCATTTTTTGGGCCGTGCATTTCATGTGATATCGACTTCGGAATAAATGAAAATAAGTGATTTTTAGACACAGTGAGGGAAATATTTGAACTCTTCATTTTCTTTCGGTTTTTCCTTTATTTTTTCTTCGTTTTCTTGTGTCCACCACTCAGTTTTCTTCCTTTTGAATCTGCATAAGGTTTCATATTTTTTTGAAATTACAACAAAATCATTCTGAACAACCATCCGACAGGCTCAATGGCATCTCACTCACATACGTCTGAAACGTGGTCCATCTTATATGGAGGTACATTTGCGCGTACTTGTGGTGACCTGTACTGACTGCCTCGACACAGCTTACACAATTTGCGAGCACAGTCAAACCTACTAGATCTTGCAAAGAGAAAAGATGGTTTCCGAACTTTTGGCATGATTCCAAAATAAAATAGAAGAATTTTGCCGATTTTCTGTTCAGTGTGATTCAGTTTACATTGCTCTGGGCCTTACTGATTCAAGAGATCGTTCATCTCGCAATACCAACGCCCTTGCACAACTGAGCGTTTCGATGTATTTTTTGTCTATCCTTGAACATTTTACTATGAGTGGAGATGTGATCCTGGCCCCGGAAGTGAAACTTCATTGAACCACGGAAGAGTTAAGCTTAGACATTTACTAGAAAACAGACAAATAAAGTTAAAGAATGAGCGAGCAGAACTAGTTTCGATAGCACAGTGTGAAATAAAGTAGTATTCAAGGTAGATAATAAGGGGTTTTATTTATTTTTTTTTGGGGGGGGGGAATGATGAAAAGGCGGTTTTCAGTGAGCAAAAAATCTCCCCTTAATTACTAATAGTGACGACCTAAACACAAATTCCGCCTAGAGAAGTTGAGAACAAACACTGAGTTGATTCGGAAGTAAAGCCCATATCTATTTGAAAAATGTTATTCGCTTATTTTCAAGTAGAAAAACCTCGCGAGACAAATGATGCACATTTTCAACCGTTGGCTGATAGATTTTGGGTTACCCGTGGAAAGGCTGTTTAAAACTTGGTCTCTCCAGATGGCAAATGCTTGGGTTATTTGACCAGTGACCGGTGCCCTGGTAGCAGAGTTGGATCATCGAACCAAAATCTTGCTGGATTCTGAGTAACAGAACACGACTGGTTTATCTCTATGCATCCAACGCGTGGTTTCGTTCAGGAGTTCGTTAAACATTGCTCTTCCTGGCAAACCTGTGCCAGACATGATTGCGGAGATTGCCACTACTCAAGTACTAGTTGACCTGTCTCCTGATTACACGTTCTAAACACCTGAGTAGTATGGGTGCTGTGCTCACCTACCCGTAGTTGTTTTCATGTTTTCTGGATCCTGTCTTGTGTACTCCTACCACTATGTCCTCTTTCCGATCATCCCACAACAAATTCCCAGATTGCGGGAAGCTCTTTGAAATCGTGACCTTGCCGAGCATGATCTCCACCTAAGCCGGGATAATGCCTGGATAAAACCCGTCGGGTAATACAGATTTACGCTTGTCCAGTCGGTGAGCGAGACGGATGGTGGTCGAAATTCACGTCTAAGTGCCGCGATATTAACCACTTGATCGACGTCTACGAATGTGCAAAAGTTCTTCATTTCTGGTATTTTTCAACTCAGAGGAAAGCTACTCAACTGTACTGTTGCCACCTATATGACATAAAGGTATGAATAAAAGTTCAAGAAAGCAGCTGTTTGGTCCACAAAGTTGGTAAACTGTATTTAACCGTGGTTTTGTTCATAGTTCGTTTGAAACAAGCATGAATACGGCAGTCGGTCAAAATTCTGTTGTTCTTATTCTGGGATCTCTAGTTTTTCGCACCTTAGATGTGTTGCCGATTCTATGATTACACAATTCTAAAGTAAAGTATATGTGATGTAATCGACTCTTTTCCTCCATTCAGTGAACGGTTGCCGCATAACTGTAGAAAATCGCAGTGAAATCTGAAAACAGTAGATGATTGTTAGTCAGTAAGTTCAAGCAGCAAAACACCTGAAAACCTTCATGTATTCATTGTCAGACGAAAGGGAGAGAATGAAATACTAGCAGATTTGCTTTGCGCGACATGTTGGAGAAAGTCTGCATTGTTAATCCATCACGTGCGGGGTACACAAAAACCATGTACTTTCATCACGAATTTGTCCGAGATCAGATCAGCTCAAGTCAGACAATGACAACCACAAATGGATACGCAGCTTGCCACTGGGTACAGGTAGCAATCTGTTTTGTGATCATTTATACCGATGGATTGACAACAAGCAGATTCGCATCCAATAACAACAGAATCAAAGGTAAACCCACATAACAGTCGTATTTCGGTATTCGTCGTGCAAGCTGCATTGATCGTCTGCGCATGTGCTTGAAACTTACGGTCAGACTTGGGCTTGTCAGGCCTTGCGAAACGGAGATATTCCTATCCAGTGTGGAATATTTTCTACACAATTCTGAAATAATGACATTCGATACGGTGCAATGGCCTCGTCCTAACCAGGTGAACAATGGTTCTATACAAACAAAACTGAACCTCTTTAGTCAATCTTTTTTATTGGTATTGGCGAAGTCCCGTGAAAGCTTCAGTGGTCAAAAAATGTTGCATGCTTTCAGACTAGCTCATATTCGCATAAGAAGTGTGTTGAATTCATCTGCCATTAGCTGGTTTAAACGTTCTGCAGACTGGTCTGGAAATTCTTCCGTGTCAGCAGTCCCATTGCTCGATCACGTGCACATCTCTCGTCGTTGGTCGGGACACCAATCCCATGCATCCTGGAATTTCTAACCTATATCTGACTATCTGAGCAAGGTGTCTTGCCATCAGATCCTGGATTCAAGAACCATGTTCTCTTCCTGCTTTGCTCTTCAAATCCCTGACTAGTAGCTATTATTTCTATACGTTATAATAATTGGAAAACGATGGATTTTGGCAGTCCAATCCCATTAAAGATCACAACACTAGCTCGCGCAGTGTTTGCGTGATATTATTCTAAAAGTACCACCACATTCACAGAATGGCTGACTCAACTGAGACTTCCGAACTGATAGCATTGTAAATGCTGCCGCTGCATACTGTGGTTATTAATTTCGGGGTACCTTGATCCTGAAGTGCACCGTTATGTTTTTTTGTCCGCCTCTCTGGGCAGGAAACAGCGTGCCATTCTGACCTCTTACAGAAGTCTTTCACTTATAACGTTAGCTGGGATCATTCAGTTCTCCCTCTGTTATTACCCTGGATAGTTGGGTACCAACGTGAAACAGGGAGGCAATGTGCGTGTGTGTGTATGTGCCTTCGTTCGCCACAGCCGTAATTGCTTACCTTCACATCATACTGCTGGTAGCTTCGTCAGTAGAACGGAAGTTCGCACTGATGCCTCTCTAATACTACATTCATTTTATGATTTTGGACTTACTGATCAGACGGCGGATATTCGGAAATTCAAAGGATGTTAAATTAACAACCGCAACAAGCAAACTGCATGTGACAGTTGTTCCTCTGATTAGGTTGTCTGACAACCGCGCGCGTATGGTTCCTGTTAATGATTGCTGAAGGCAGGTGTTAAGGAAGTGGATTTCGGAGCTGTCAGTTGCAAGTTGATTTTGTCGTATGAATCCTCACATGCCAGGTAATCCTTGAGTCAGTTATAACTCAGTGGAGAAACAATTTCCCACAATCCAAATTTCAATAATCAATAGCAGTAAACTGAAAAGATGTCACATGCGATCCGGGAAATTTGTAATTAGAGGAGAGGGGTATCATTTTTCACGAAGCCCTTTTTTAACGAGAAATAGATAAATGCCAGTTTTCAGTTCATGGTTCGATTTCACCATTGAGTTAACATAAGTTTAAGCAAAGCTTGCACTGATCGCTTGATCCAGGCTTAAGATTGGTCTCACCCCTCTCACTTGTCCTAACATGTCACTCCATTGTCACTAGTAAAAGTCTTGGACCACTAGTCGGACACTTATCTTGAGTGTCTATGTGACCCACAATCCTGTGATTGGATTTTTGTCCGTTGGTGTGTACATCAACCGCCAGAAATAGCCACTCTCCAAAACAGACAAAAAAATTTGTTAGTTGGTAAAATCCCTGATCGAAATTAAAATACTTGTCTTCGAGTAGAACAGTGAAGTCTTTCGCAATCTGTCCCTCAGCAGCATAAAGTTGCACGACCGTTAGTGTCTAACAGCTTTCGCCGGTCTAGTAGGAGTCGCTGATAACCGCTTGATAATCCCTTATGACATATGGTTCTGTGCACTCTTCCAGGTCATAGTCTACTACCTACTGCTAGTATGCTTCTGGTTTGATTTCTTGCTTTGGTAACGGATACGCTGACGAATCAGTTCCACCGATCCGTTTCCACTGCTGGCCTTCCAAAATACACTATCTCATAGTCCGCTTCAAGAGCAAATCTCGTTGAGGATTAATCAGTCTTTGTGAATAAGCCATCTTGATCGAAATCGGTTTGTTGAGTAGACCGAACATTGTCTGGACTGAAACGATAGCTTAAGGACAGCGACTGTTGAGACGGACTCAATGACTTTTAACAACACTAAATCGTGCCTGAGTATCGCAGCCTTCCCATAAAGTGGCTTCTAGCCCCCTGATTGTTATTGTTTATTGTCGGTATCTTTGGACCAGTCGATCTAATGACGATGTTGTGACCTTATCATTCTCCTTCGCCCCATTTCTAGTGTGCGCCAGATGAAGTTTATCCGTCAACTCCAATGAACAAATAGACATGTGAGCTCTCAGAAGAGAAAGAACAATTAGGAAGTGCGTTATACCTGCGCGACTTCTGCGCGTGAAACAGCAGATAATATCAAATAAAGGTTCAGTTGGGTATAACCAAATGGAAATGTTCTAAATGTACTAAACACATTTGTAGGCCGATGGCTTTATTGAACTCAGCTACATAATAACAGTCAGAGTGACTCGTTCCATTCACCTTCAAATTTGCGATTGCGTTGACCACGGTAGGCAGAGTTGATACAAGCCCGTAGAGCAGTAGACTAAGAAAAACTGCTTCACCATACACACATACACAAGGCACCATAATTCATTTTCCCTTCGATTGTCGCAGTTGTACTTGGAGTAGGTATGCACCAACAGGCTGGCCGATACAAGCGAGATTAACGACAAAGCTGAGATCTGAGTTCTGTTCAGAATGGAGTTTAACTACTTGTCAGTAATCGCTTGATGTACCACATGCTAGATAAGTTGCTCTTCTCTCCCTTGTTACCTGATGCGTTAAAACACATGGGTATGAACCCACCAAGAGACACTAGTTTCTTCACTAGAACCTCATTTGAATCTTTAGGAGCGTGAATGGGTGGTAAGTCCACTTAAGAACCACATGAAGATTCGTGGGAAGATTTTCGTCGGTCAGACAAGGCTAACCTTCAGAAAGGGGAGACAGGGTCCGAAAGTATTGGTTTTTCTTCCCAGTATTATATTTCGCATATGGATGGATGAACAAAATTTCCCCGGACGCACACCACCGGTTTTGCAGTTATTGCCGATATTCACGTATTATTCTGTCCAACCATCCTTACGCTAGTACGCTCCTTTCTTAGTTTCACACTAGAATCGTATTTGAATAGCTAGGAGCGTGAATGGATGGTAAGTCCTTCCAAGAATCGCTATGTGATTCTTAAATCG
This sequence comes from Fasciolopsis buskii, assembly GCA_008360955.1. Taxonomy (NCBI): domain Eukaryota; kingdom Metazoa; phylum Platyhelminthes; class Trematoda; order Plagiorchiida; family Fasciolidae; genus Fasciolopsis; species Fasciolopsis buskii. The sequence continues at coordinate 440,022 of LUCM01000451.1, read as the reverse complement.
ACTTATCATCACCCTAGTTATTCAGATGCAATTCTAGTGAGAAACTAAGAAAGGAGCGCACTAGTATTGGGATGGTTGAACAAGGAAATACCAGGTAGGCATACGTGAAGATCGGCAGTGACCGCGAGACCGGTGTTGCGCATCCGGGGAAATTTTGTTCATCCATCCATATGCGAAATATGCTGCTGAGAAGAAAGGCATTAACTCCTTGTTTTATGAAGGTTCATGTGTGTACTTGTGTTGATTCTAAGTGGTGGTCAAGTGACACTGTTCTGTGTGGTTTTACCCTCGCCTGCAAATGCAAACCAACCAATCAAGATCATGGACAAGAACGGTCAACATTCTGCGATTGCCATTGACCCAAAGGTATTGCGACAGTGCTGTCTCTGTCTATTTGGTATTTAGTCACATTATTTCCATTTGCAGTAGTCCTCCCGTTATCTTCAGTCGCGTTGTTTAGGGCTGGAACCATCTCAGTATGCGCCAGTAATTCTAGTCCATGGGTTACTATGGCCGATTACAATTACAACTTCTTTATCTTCCACTTCCTTTATTAATGAAATGACCATGTACATCATTTTTCGGGAACGGGGCCGCGGCCAACAGAGGGACGCCAAGTGCGAGAGCTGACCGGTGGCAGGAGAACTCGAACCCACGACCTTCACGTCCGAACGCCATGACCTTATCCGCCTGACCGCCGCTGGTGCTCCATGTGTTGGTATTACTTAAACATTTTGCGGTTCAACCCGTTCTGTGATTTCCCAACCGTACCTTCTGCTTTCAGCAAAATACCCAACCGGCGACTGTGTGTGTCCGGGTTTGACAGAGCTGAGTTCAACCTAAAACATGTTACTACTAACCCGAAG
>LUCM01000451.1:328177-437832 GCA_008360955.1 Fasciolopsis buskii | reverse complement strand
CTAGGATAGTGGACAGTTTTCGGACAATCAAAATGCGATGTCTGTTTTATTCGGGAAGCAGAGAGCTATTGGTCCCTCTGTTCCCTGGATTAGAAACGGTATTTTACTGCATGTGTCATGCATGGGTGCAGTCAAGAGGGCCACTAGGGCCTACTGTGTGGAGAAATTACGAATCGGCAGCCATGGTCCTAAAACTTGAAGTAAAATAGAAAGGCAGAGGGTTGAAGTAGTCCAGGTACAGTGACGAGCTGTGTGATAGTGAATTACCGTTCATCATCTTAAATCAAATTTAAACTAAACTAAGCGTTTAAAAAGTAGAACTTGCCTTTATGTCGAACCCTAATCACGCCAAATTAATCACCAACAGTAATAATGGCAGTGCTAATAACAATGCTGCTAATCATAATGTAGGATTATCCTAATTCCTTTACGTCTCTGAAATATTCTAACTTCATGTCTGTTCAGCAATTCTAATTTGCAAGCGGTTTGAGAAAAGCTCAGCCGAGTCATTCTTCAGCAGTATTTTCCACTGCTCGGAAGCTAGACACCACATATTAGGAGCCTTGCACCGTGGTCTGTGGGATCTGAGTTATGGTCTCGGTTTCAGCATATCAAACTACAGTTTCAGAGCCCTGTGCAATTCACATGTGCTATTTGGTTATTGAATTCCGGGACGAAAAATAACGTAAATATGTCGATTTTTCATCAGATATTTTAAGCCGCAAAAAGAAAATTACACATTATTGAAGCTAAGCATGGGTGACATCCACACTTGTGTAATTGTTTTCATATGAAGCCAAGTGAATAGGAAGCACCACATTGATCACTAATCATCGCGTGCAACGCGCGCATCATCTGAAGATTTTTTATATGCTAATGAGGCTACTGACTATTAAACAGTAGGTTGACATGGAAGGATATTGCCGGCAGATAACGGTTGTTCCTGGGACATGCTAGCCGATCATGCCTAAGGGATCGGAATATTCAGAGTTTTAAAAATATTCCGCCGGATTTCATGTGGGTCGGAGTTTCGTTTTATAACCGGGCTGTTCATACTGGCTAGGATGGTACCCACATATTCAATATGATAGACTCCAACTTAGTACAAGGTGATGCCCACAGCTATCCATGCTTCCGTGGTTTGTGCATAATGCCGGCCATGTTGGCTCGAACCCAGTTTCTATTTTTATGATATAGTTCAGGATTCAGAACTTTTCATTAGGTTTGTAATTCTGATTCAGCTTTTAATATATGTTCACAACTATGGACCACGTTGTCCCGAGGCCCAATCACCTCTTCCGGGATTAGATTGTACGACTTTTCAACTTCAACAATTGTTGCAATATTTCCGACTGACGGCTTCTCCTATGTCGCATCATAAACACTGAAGTTTGGCATCCTTACTTCTTTTGACTGGTCGTCAACTTAACGGGGATTATGATAGGTTTGCTGACCTTATTGTATGGAATCCCTAGTCATTCAAAGACTACAACATTTGTTGCATTTAAAAGCCACTCAGGTTAATACAGTAAAATTTAGGTCGACTGTTTCAAGTTCTTGCCCGAAAACTTAGCACGTGAATTTAACTAACAGAATGATCTCACTCATCCCGCAGTAATCTGTTAGTTCCTAACGCGTAATACTTTTGCTCATTCAGCCACAGTTTGTCGTAATGACAAAATTTCGGGATCTGTGAGCCGAGATTAGAGGTGAAGTAAAACGATCGCTTCTGGTCTGAGTAATCCGGTTAGAAACAGAGCTGTGGAAGACCACAGCACCGTAGGCCTTTGTGGCGAATCATCTCAACCAGTGTCCTGTCGGTAACAACTGTTCCTTGAAGGTAGCGGATTGTCAGAATTATTGCACAAATTAAGTGGCGACTGGACAAAAAGAAGAGAAAAATACACGAAACTCGTTGAGTTCATGTGACTAACATAAATTTGAATTTTCCTCCATTATTCTTTTGCTTTGTACGCTCATGTGCAATGCAGTGAATATGCCTTTGCGCAATCCGAAGCGTTTTTTCTTCGCTTTTCATGTCAGGTGATGCATACCACGCAGAGGAGTAAATAAGGAAAATGGGATAAAAAAAATGAACATTCAAGCATACCAACAGTTTGAACGACATGCTAACTTGAAATCACGGAACTGCCTTATGTGACAATCAAATGGAAGCTATACTACACTATACGGATGGGAATTCAGTTACCCGTTTTCGGATTTTGCACTCTTACAGTGTCATTCGTCTTCATTTTGCCACCCTGGAGTTACTCAGTAACCACCTGCTAATTTTGTCATCTTTGTCCTCTCTGTGTTATTCCTAGCAATTTGCCGCTCCTGTATCCCGCAGTATATTCCATCCGTCGATGTTTCCAAAATTTTCTCCATGAATTTTCGCGTTGTTGATGTAATACCCGTCCCGATAGTTCTGATGTCGATTCGACGGCCTCCTGGGCCCCAGGATATCCGTCCAAATCACATGACAAATACACTGTTGCTGACTCGTCGACTGCGAATTCCTGGTGTTCAAACAATAATGCATACCTGAAAAGAAAAACACTTACAGTTCAGTGAAAACCAGGAACGCAATAGTAGAATTACCCTGATGAGTAGGCACAGAGCGGTAAATAGAACGATCCACTCAAAAAACAGCTAAACAAAACTGTAGGAGATGGCTGTGACATGAGAAATACCACATATTGGTATGATTTTCCGATTCAGCCGTAGACCAGTGAAATAGACTAAATTTGAGTTGTTCAAAAGGCAAGCACCAATACACCACATCGGTAAACAGATATGAGACATGTATCTACACGAACAGACGAAAACCTAGTCGTAACGGTAATACGTGACGGTCGAATGACAGAGTGCAGCAGCACCACGGTCAGGCAGTTCCTATGCTGGTGAAACGTCCGGAGAAGTTGCCACAAAAGTTACTACAAACCACCTGAACAACAGAGTAGCGACATGGATGGCTCGTGCAATATGGGTTGTAAAACTCAAATATAAAGTATGCCACTACATTAGAAACAAAAGCAGAAGATGCGAACACATGTAAATAAATATACATATTTATAAACCCCCTATTCTTTTATTCTTTAACGGCCCACACAGGGCGGGGCCGACAGTCGACTCTTGCCTTTTGGGATATCAGGGTTTTCGCGCCTGCCTTTTGGCATTACTGACGTGATGCTACCGCCGGAATCTGAGAGTCCTTCTTAGACATGGATTCTCGAAGTCTGATAAGCGTCACATTTCATCCTCGCGAAGGGACCAGTATTCACATCCGTGCAATAAGACGGTACCAATAACAGCATGCACAGGTAGTGCATGGGTGCTGATAGAACCGATGGTGGCCAGTTGGACTAGATCGAAAGATATTCTACTCATCGTCCCAAGGGTTTCCACAGACTGAGGACCGACATGCTATTTGATTTGTGTGTCGTTTCGTTGACACATACCAAAGGCGGAGTGTTTCAGGTTTTAATTCGGGGTCGCATTAGACCACTTGGCTCCTTGGTCTTCATGTCGAGTAAATTTAACTACATGCTGATGGATAGATGAAATTCGTCCTGTTCTGTGCCATTGGGACAACTATGCGATGATCATATAATTGTAAGGAGGCAATACAGATCCGACTCTCAATTGCTCAGCGGGAATGGTTGCAAATAGTCTGATCGGCAGACAGTGGTCTCGGTGATGTTGGGATTAGGTGCACCAACGAAATCAGTTTGTCGCTTGTCTTCGTTAACATCTCGTTCGGTTTAACAATATTTTTTCGAAGTAATTTTCTTTTCGGTCTAACACCAAAGTGCATGGAACCTGTTGAGCCCAGTAATGTTTGATCGGACTCGCTATAAGTGGGCCATTAAGACCAACGATCTTGGATGTTGTCTTCCCAAAGGTGAATGCTAACCATACAGTCAGATTGGGATCATTTTACAGCCGAATTTGAAGCGTATCAGCAGTCTTGAATGATGAAAATCCATATTTCGTGGGGATGCTTGTTAATGGGTACTTAGATTGAGCAGCCTGTACTCATTATCAGGGTGACAGTTGGTGAGTCCGTGCAGACCTCTTTGGTTGTATTTACTGAATTGCAAGCGATTCCCATGGGCGTGGAAGACAATACTGACATCAGTACAACAAGCCATCACAAGCACATCATTTACATTTTATTGGGACAAATCCTTAATTTCATCCGAGCTACGACTAGTAACAGAGTAGATGGACATAACAAACAGGGTAATCCTGTCTTCGCAAAGTTGGCTGATCTCACTTGAACTTTGAAGTCTGAGAGCAAGGAGACGACTGTCATCGAGGATCTAGTCCAAAAGTTCCTCTTCTGTCCTTGGTTTAAAGACGGTACCGGCCCAGCCGAACCAGCTAGAAAGATGAATAAGAAGTTGGAAGCTAGCGTCTGAAGGAGAGGTCAATCAATAATCGTAGCTAGAATCTCGAAGGCAAGTTTCTGACAAACAATAAATATCAACGGCTAAAGACGTAGTGCGGTATTTCGTCTAACCTTCATCCGGGCACATATGCTATTCGTGGACAATCTGAACGATGTGGTTGGAGAAGTACTGTTCATTTCTTATTGAAATAACAACCATTCAATGAAACCGGTAAAGAGTTATTAGAGGACAGATTGTAGGTTTTTGTAAGCACATTTGTCGTCCAGTAAAGCAGTAAGACAGAGTGTGAAATGGGACGAATGGCCTTTATGTGCCAAAAAGTTGATCTGAGAGAAATGGGGTGAAATTGCCTGGAGGACTTAAGCGAAAAAGTAAATGTTTTATATGGTTCCTCAAGAGACACTGTTTTAGCCTGTTGCCTAGGTATAATTGAAGGGTTATTTTGGGAGAGTCCTCCCAGAACCTTTGCCAAAAATATTTCATCCACAAGGCAGTAGGGCTAGAGAAGGAAGTCGTAACGTTAGGAACCAGCGACCTGTACATCGACTCGCACACTTTTTGGTCAGTAATACACTGATCGGAGGCTCAATGGGCCCTATCAGTCCAGTAGATAAGGTGACCACTATAGCCTCAGGGAATTTAAAGCTTGGCTTGCATGCCAAAGACCAGTGGCTACGGTTACATTACGAGTCACTTTCGCCTTGTTGCACTGCCTTCGATGAACAGTTATAGCATTTAATGACGGGTCCGTCTGCCAAACTGAAACACGGCACCCCGTGGTTGTCCAAGATCACTGATACGGTTAACCATTCAGCTGGTTGTTGCCTATCGGTAGTCTGGGCTCGTGTCAGGCAGCATACGGCTCTGTCAAGGTTTCGTGACGTAGGTCTGATCACAAGTAGACTTAATCATTGTGGATGTAGAACGAAAATGAAGAAAATGATTTACATTCCGTGATACAAATCAGAGTTCATCTCCCGCCATGCTTCTATCACTCACTGATTCCCAAATCAAAACCAAATGGCTTATTTTGCTCAGTCTGTCAGTATACGGTGATTAGTAACATCTCAGACCTGGGCTACCATCAGTTTCACACACTTCTAATTGTGGACTGCATACTCAAAAGCGGTCACTCTTTTTGCCCAAACTAATAGAAGCAAAGTTACCGGATGAGTATCTGGTCTGTTCTTGTGCATCTGATTTTTCGGGCAGTTAACATTGTCTGTTTTCACACAGTTTGTTCACCGGTTCTAAACGAAATATCCTACAGATCAACAATCGGTTTGGAGAGCGACATGTATGAAAGTCGATTCGTGCCCTTAAACGTCCATAGTTTCATCTAGCGAAATAGTTATGGTAAGTGATTAGAGAGGGAAATCAACATTTGGACTAGTTCCGAACTCCAATCACGCCGGTCCGACACCACATCACGAAACATCACCCTTGCACTAGTGATAGAAAACTCGACCACAGCTACTGACCCAAATACTAGTACGGTTTATTCGATTCACACGGAGTAGTACACCGTGCTCGTCTAGTGTGTATAATTCGTTCGTACGAGGCAACACCAGCTGTTCAAAAATTTCCATTCACGGTTGTGGCTAGAGAGAGAAAAAACATCGCCCGAGGGTGTCAAATCTGCTTAACGGGAATTGGAATTGAACGGGACAATGAGAAAAAGGATAAAGTGTATGATGTTCCGGCCGACAGTGACGAGTTTCAAACAAACAATTACCTATACCAACAAACACACGAACACATGATTTGGGCCACGGAGACATACAATGTTAGGCGATCATTCTTCCAACCGGACACGTTCGCTTTTGTTCTATTTGGATGAAACTCTTATAACACACACTCTTATAACACACGCATACACACAAATGTACACGATCCTACTATTCCTTTTGTCCACCTCTCCACCCTGGGGATCTTTTTCTGAACTCACATTTGTTTGGAAGACAATAGTTAAGCAGAGAAACCCGTGGACAACTCCAGCAATCACATGCACAGCATGAAATAATCGGTGATTCCTGGTTGACCCGAGGACACTATTCAAGCTGCTACTGCTGCTGCTGATGATGTCACCGTAGTTGTAGTAGTTGTTGGTGTTACTGTCATTGTTGTTGTCCCTCGTTGCTGTTGTTGCTGTTGTTGTTGTTTGTTGTCATTGTCTTTCTTCCATTGGTTTTGGTTAGGCGGTGAAAGGGGCGTGCAAGTGCGATTTGCATCCGAAGTGGAAAACGATTAACGGCGTGACATATTGGGCATATCGTCCGGTTTCGAATGTCGCACGATTTAGCCGGATCACTACCAACACACAGTCAAGCATTCAGTCCAATAGGACGATCGATGAAATAGTTCGTTGGCATTTGATTAATGAAATTTCCCTAGTGGATCCCGATAAAATGGACGCTTTTAGTTAAACGACTGAAATAATCAACCGTACCCAGCAGAGTAATTCATTGAAATTTTGATGAGGAACTGGACATCCTTGGTTCAAATCCACTGATGTAATGGTGACATATTGCTAAATATTGATGTCACAAAAGTTGCCGTGTCGACCCAGACGGCTTGGTGGCCGCGTATAAGACTGACAAACATCGGTTCCAGGTTAGAGCCCCCTTAGGGATTGAGGGCAGCACGTGTGATGTTTACGCTCGAAAAGAAACCAATTTGCTTTTTTTGGTTAGACAGCCCAGTTCGTGAAGATCATATTGCTCCTGGTGGAGCCAATGAGCTCGATACCATTCCGTTTGTCTCCTTGCCCCGTCAAACCTGCTTGTCAAACAACACTCGTCTGTAGTCTCAACTGATCGACCTAACCGATCGCTGAACCTTATGCTTCAGGGTAGATAGGACAACTAAACAAATAGGTTTTAAGTTTATTTGAATGCAACTGACTTTAGTTTTTTTGATTTAGTCTTAACTTGGCGATGCACTTTTGTCGAGTCCATCTAAACATGTTGTTTCGTTATCAGAAACCGTCAGTCGGAGAGAATTCTTCGGTGTGGACGAGTCCATCCATGAATGGAAGACATAATCACGACCTCACTCAAATTTTCATATATTGATACCAATTTTCCGAACAAAAAGTGCATTGCGTTATGTTTGCCATTTGAGGAATGAAAGGTGATCTATAGCTCCAACTTTGCTCACGTTGTGCGAAATATTTCACACATGCTTTTGATCGGATGAAAGATTCATTCATGTGAAAAACAAAAGGTATCTATCAAAAACTGTCTACTACAAAATTGCATTGTGCCGAAGCGACCGAAATTCCTTGGCGCAGCTGAGCAATTTTTTACCTGGGAATATATATATGATCAGAATGACCGGGTTAAATTTGTTCATATATCACCACCAGCATCAGCCAACAATGGCTGAGAACTTCGAAGAACGATATGGCTAGTGCCACGATAATTCCTTTCGAGCACCTCCGACCAAGTCAATTCTCCGCAAAATGGGTAAACATGGCCATTTAGCCTATCTCACTGGGTGTCTTTAAGGACCACATCTGGACAAAAACTCGGCTGGGTAGTTTTAGTCAGCCCAATTGGGAATTGTGTGGTGTGGTGGTACTTCACACTTCTTCTAAGTGAAACGCCCGGGGTCCAAACCCAAGACGCAGAGGTGCATACTCCCCACCGGTGAGTCCTGATGAGACCGGAACTCAAGTCCAGTACTTCTGAGTGTAAGACTGACAGACAAACTGGGGCTTGTGTGTTTTAGGTGTGATCAGAAAAAACAGTCAATCAGTTAAAGTAATTGTTTGTTAATACATTCTTATGTATCATTAAAATCGTACCTAAAACAGGCTGTGGAAGAAATACAATGCACTTCACTTATACACTGATTCAAATTCGGCGGGTTAGAGGTGGGAGGGGGAATGGAATTACACCGGTTTTGACAACCCTCCAAATTAGTTAGATCGTAAAAGAAAACGAATTGTTTGGCCAGCTTACGAGTAGACTAGAAGTCCATCATTTGGGTCGTAAACCCCTCGGAATGTCTTGACGTGAATCACAAGCTGAAAATTTGTCAATGATCAAAGCCTCAGTAACAACAACCACAATAATAGTCAATCAACACATTCTACGGGTCAAACTGTGGGTTTGTAACTAACCGCAGTGATAGAAGACACCTCAAAATGATAAACACCACATCACTTGCTTGGCCACGGGCAAGAATAAGCGGTCAACTATCGTGGTATTAAAATTCGACTCTTGTGGATACCATGGCCACCAGCCTGAGCAGACTTGTCACAATTATTAACAACAAGTTTAATGGGTCATTATTAACGCTTGATTGAAACCGAACAGACATGAACTGAATGGCGGTCAAAGAAACTAAGGCGTAGTTTGGCATACGGGTCCGCACCAGGTTCGCGTCAGAAGCAATTATTTATTCACTGATACCAGCCCGAATACCGAACGAAGTTCGAAAGCAAACTTAAACCGGTAGTGTGACTGTTGAATGCAAACCGTATTGTGACACTGTATCGGATCCATTTTCCACTAGTGTCTAATAAGTAGTTAAAATCCTGAAAAATAGCTAAAAGTGGCTGAATTTAGGACTAGAAGCAATGGATAAGTAAATTAATTGAGGTCAGAAACGCCAACCAATCTGATTCATTGTGATATCATGTAAGGATCGATAAAATTTGGGAATTTATTATTATTATCATTATTATTCGGATGATGATGATGACTCAGACAATTGCTAATCTCTGCACCCATTTTCACAATTACGTTCTTCACTTTTTCAACCCTGCACTGTCTTACACTGTAAATTCCTCATTTCGCGTATTATCATTCCTAATCGGTACATTAATTTTGGGTGTTGTTTTTCAACTGAAATGTACCTTTAAAATATGCTCGGCCTACCATTTACAATCCCTCGTGACTTCAATTATGTCAAAAGGCAGTGACTAAAACAAACCAAATTAAGAATCGTGCGAATCGTCGCGCGAGATTCGGTAGCCTCTAGGTCATATTTGTTGCTTGGCATAAATGTGATTTTACCCACTCATCTTGTCCCATCCATCCTTTGTGCTAAAGGTATCAAAAGGTGGACTGTTCGATAGTTTATATAACCTTCACGGTTTATTTTTTACCTTAAATTCTATTGCCGAACACGCTGATGGTTAAAGTCAGACTTTGACTCAAAGGAATGAGACTTATTCTAAAATGTGACCGAAAAGTCAGCTGCATAATTTGAGTTCAAAGCAGCTAGTGAAACAGTTTGCCTAAATAATAAATGAAACAATCAGCAAGGTGTTGGATGCCAGTCGTGAGCTGTATTGATTTTGTCTGATTCAGCGAGATTGGGAAAGAGGCCAAGTCAAAATGCATCATCTAATCCGGTGTTTAAATGGATGCCCGGTAAATCGTTCCGCAAAGTGAAAGCAATTTGCCCCGTGGTTCCCTAGTTCGTGTGTTCCGTCTGGCGGGAAAGTGCACTTGATGAGAGGCAATAACCGCGATACCAATGGTGTGCTTCATAGGGGAATTTTATTCTCTTATTCATATGCAATACTACTTAAAAATAAAAACCCTGCCCGCTGCCTTCTCGTGACGGAGGTTTCTTTCAGAGTTCAAGAACAAATGGGATTATACGGTACTCTTTGCCCGAGTCGAATGATATTCAGTCTAAGGGGATAGCTCAATTAAAATTCCCAGCCATCCGCGGCTGGGAAGCAGATACTGTAAACTATAGTGAAGTTGTTTACTAGACACCCGAAATGTCTAGCCTCCTTTGAAGTGGTGCGAAAATGAAAAATCAGTCACCGGATCCCATTAGGTTACGTGACCGTTAGTTCGTCGTATCGTCTTGTTTACCATGCCCTTTGATTAAAGATTTGTTGTAGAGCTGTTTAATGCTATCTGGACAACCGGATAGTACTGAGTCTGCAAGAAAACCATGGATCAGGTTAGACAATGAATGACGCCGAAGTGAATCTTGAGAGAGTAAAAAAACAAGAGCCGCAAACAGTTGTCCTGCACTATCCTACTCATCTGTTATTCCACTGGTGTCGCAATGTTCGTCTGCAAGCGTACTCAATGAATGCATATTTGGCGTCAAATGCTATCAGCTCCACGCGGTTTTTCCAAGATTATTGTGGAATCCAGGAACTTAGGATGATGAAATTTGATACGATGACAAGCTTATCAGTTGTCATGTTACACACATGCTACAATTCGAAAAATGTTCAAACGAAATCGACTGACCAGGGAAAACGTGCTTAGTTGGGAAGAAATCCCAATAACCTCATCCCGGATGAGCTTGAGAAACTTAAGGATGATTTATATTATTGACTACAAAGTATGGTTCGGGCATACCTCCGGCGTTACGATGTCCGGGTTCAAACATGATTTTCTACCATTCGTTACAAGAAACAGAACGCAGTCCGTTCATTATGTTTAAAGGTTTTTTCATAATTGCGTGCATAATGGAGCCCGGGTATTGTCTGTCAACTTCAAGGCATGCCAGTTCATGGTCCAGCAAGAGTAATTAGGAATTATTTTTGAGGGATCCAAGCCCACATGTCACGTGGAAGTAAATAGAAATTCCCGGGAAATTATTTTAACTAACCAGAAGCCGGTACATGATGTTTTCAAGCAATTAGTATGTGCTTCAGCCCTGTCAAAAAACGGTACAGTCTGGCGTGAAGATGCAACAGTTGCTGAAAATGTCGTAATCTGCGCGTCCACTCCAGTTTAGGAAGTGAGACTAATATCATGGATGGACTGGAATCAGTCTCACGTAACAAAGAGCGGAAAACCGAAGTTAAAGACATTCATCTTATCATTGAAAGTATGCCCGGAAGATGGGTTAACCCAAGCAGCAGGGTCTTTTAATCATGTTGCTACTTTACCAACTCGTCCAGGATGGGGTTATAGGGATTTCATACCTGTCAAGCTGATGTTATTTAATTACTCGACCTAATCTGATTTTTTTTTCAAGTTTGCGCACTCATTTGATAACTAGCTTTTTGGACTATGTCATGCTTCATTACCCTGTGGTGTTTGATACCACAGAAATTGCAGAACAATTGTACGGCGTTGCTAGTACGGCGTTGTAAGTCACAATTCATTATCACCCGGAGGCACCTTCTTCTAGCGATTTGACAAATCCACATCCGGATTAGTCAGACCGTGTGAATTGTTCGTTTCTTTAAAAGCGCTAAACATTGAGGAACCTAATGCCCATTGCTACAGTCCACGATCCCATCACCAAACATCACCATGGCAATGTAAAGGCAGAACGAAATCACACTAATTCAAATAGGTGCAAACTCGAAATTCAAAAAAAAGAAAACGAATAAACAAAACAGCTCTTTTATCATCTTAACCGATCATCGATGCGATATTCTGTCACAAAAAATTTATCTCCCTTGTCCAATTGTGAGTGCCCAAATTCTGTACTTTAAGCAGGTAAACATGAGTGATGTGAACAAGCATTTTTAACGCAACCCACGTAAGGACTTTTAATATATTAGTTTCTCACAATAAATAGCAATGGAATAACGATTGAATTCGGCGAACTAGTGTGTCGACTTGTGATAGGAATATTTCAGTTTGCTTGCCCAAATGCCGACTGGAATCAAAATCGAGTTACAAAATGACTGTGTGGATCCACAGTCCATCATTCACTTCATTTGAAACTCGAAGAAGGGTTACTCAGCTAAAGCCGGTGATGGTGAACGGAGCACTGTGTCTGGAGAGGGACTGGTTCAACTCGCACGTGTCAGCATACACTACTCGCTGTTGCCATCACGGGAGAAGTTAGTGTTTTCCAGAGAGATGTTTCAGAGGCCAAAATAAACAATTTCTTATCCAGCAGTCGTCGGAATTCTCTCACTGCTTGGGGCTGAGGTTTGCCATAATCACAGATCCCCACAAATGCTGGCTGGTCTCGTCCAGATTCGAATGTATCCATGGGCAGGATGCATGGTCGTTCCTGGTGACAATCGACTCAGCGACTGGGTGCAAATCATCACAGATAGAAACACGTGCAACCAGATCATTTTACAGCGGCCATTCTCTGTTTTAAGATAACTTGCGCATCCGCATTTCGTATCTAATGGCTCATTATACGAGCGTCCTTTGACTGGCTGCACTACAATTCTGGCATTATCATTTTGTTAAATTTTGTGGGTTTTTTGACTCCATTATGGTCTCCGCTGACAGATACAATCGCTCGGACTTATTTCTGTTTTGAAATCCCGATGGGTTCTCATCATGGATTGAGATATAGTGTACTTCAAACATCTTCCAGTCCATCCAGAAGAAGCGCTCGCGCTGGTTCGCAGACAGCCCTTAAATGCACCCTCTGGCTAAGGTATCCATCTCGGCATTGTTAAATGCTAACATCAACTCCCTATTTAAGAAAATGTCAGATCAGTACCTTGTACTTCGGTCACCCATGACGTTCCAACTTGTGTCATCTATACACAAGAATCGTGACTGAACGCGAATATTGCTGATTCATTCGTATTAAAGGATAGCTTCAAACTTCACCGATAGGACAGCTTCCAACAACAAGAAGAATAGAGGTGGCGTGGTGACATCCATAAACTTCATTATACGTGGTAATTCCCATGTTTTTTATACGTACTAACTAAATGAAATTGACGGCCTCGTAACTCAGTGTTATCCCGACTTTTCACCTCATAGCAGTACGATCATAACAAACTTATACATAACCCATTTTAGTTCATAACACAACATCAAAACGTTTTCCTTTCTTTTTTAGCCTCCTCCCTAACCCCGGAGAATGGTCAAACGGATGAGATGGTGGCGTTCAGACGTGGGGGTCGCGGGTTCGAACCCTACAACCGCTTGGCAGTCTTCTGTTGGCCGCGTTCCCCTTTCCTAAAAAATGATGAACACTTTCGGTTCGTTAATAAAGGAATTAAAAACACAAAATATTATTATGGTAGATTTCAGTTATGCGCTAATTCTGCCACTGAATGTGTTTGATTTGACACATTGCTTTTATCCCGCCAGAGGGAACTCCATTTTAGATAAAGTTATTATCAACCACCTTGATTTTTTCCCCCGAAAATACGCGCGGCCGTCTCAACTAGTGTCATTGTCACTCTCGGTTGGCCTTCCGTTATTTCAAGCAAACAAATCGAATCCCAATTAGCCTCGGTAATTGTTCAAACAGAACCGTTAAGTGTTCTTCAAAAATCTCTCACACGCATCTATCTGCTTCTCCTTTGAATCCTGACCTAGTGACAAAGTCGAACTTTTCATAGAGATGCCAATAGGATCTTCGATATCCACTGTTCCCTGGAATCCTTATTCATCCGAAAAGACTGTATCTTCTCCCACTAAATGAAACCCATAAGGGGACGAAATGAGCACTTTACAAATTCCGTAACCATTCACGTCTGCGATACATTTCCACCTCAATACCAGCTGAAATCAAACGGTTTGACATGATATTCGCTAGCCAACTTTTGAGCGATGGCAATAGCAGTTTCTCTTAGTAAGGCATTCCACTGTTGTATAGGAAGAAAAAGCAAAGTGAAATGTCCTACGGATGTCAACAGCATCCCAGTCATATTTGGACAGAGTCATGATGTGACAGTTACAAGACTTTCTAGGGAAGAGCGGTTCTACCTTCTGCGCACCACTAAAATTACCACAGGGATTGGTCCTCAGCTCTTCTAATGCATGATGCTGTGGCCCTGACGGAAGCACTTATTTCTCTAATTAACTCATCATTAAGCTTGTCTTCTATTCCTGACTGCTAGAGATCCGTCACTATTATTCCCATTCCAAAATCTAGCACTTCTACTGCATTGGCACAACGCTTTCGCCCCATTACATTGACGTCCTCTAGTCTGAAACTGACAGAGCGTGCTGTACTTCAGGGCCTGCGTTCTTCTGTGTATCCTCCTGATGACCAATTTCAGTTTGCTTATAAACCTAACAAGTCCACTTTGGACGCTGTCGTCTGCCTTATTCGTCACATTTGTGAGACTACCCACGACGGTCGAAACGTTGGTGAATTACATCTTCCAACAAAGCTGTGTTATTAACATTGCATCACACAATAAAAAACCAATACTTGGTGCATCGATTTTCCCCTACACTACTTACGTCGTTCGGTCCTGATATTTGCCGTTTCATTTTTGTTCATTTTTACAAGGTATTGAGTGTAATTATTTTCCTATCTTTTTAAATTAATCTTTTCGACTGAAAAGTGACGTTTTTGTACGCAATAGTTTATACAATACAATGCAACTTCTGTCGGGTAGCATTTCTCAGTCACCTAAATGATCGAGACTGAGTTAGCTCGTTGAACAGTCAGTCACCTGTTGTTTGGGACAGCATATGTTTGTGATTGAGTATTTCTCAGGTCCGGTATACATTCTAGACATGAATGACCAGTTCGAACAGCAATGGGAGTCAGAATCTGCGTAGGTAATCTTTCCAAACTGTGCAACAACTCACTAGGTTTTGGTTGCCCTATTCGACCTAGATGGGATATGACGATCATGGTGTCCGAATCACAATTGTTCATCATCATCTGGAGCCCCGTGATAGGAACAGCCGCCTCGCGCAAGGTTGATGATTTGCAATGATGGGAAAACGGTCACATGGTAGTGTTTCCCGGTGATCCTCGGTTAGCTGAACGTTGGTACGCCAAGATGCGGCATTTCCTGCATGTTCTACTTCTGACACGGCGCAGTGACTTTTCAGAAATAAGAACTGTAAATAAACCTTTTTCAATTTGAAACGAGTTTTCTAATCAATAAGTTCATTCTATTCAGAAAACTGACATAAGTATACGTGGGAATATCGATGCGCTTTGCAAAAGTTTGGGACAGGATACCTGCTTCAAATCCCGAACACTAAACAGCCAGTGCTGTTTGGGATTCGGCTAGAGAAACTCCTCCGTCTACATGCATCTGTCAGCACGGTAGCGTAGTGTGAGGGCAAGCCGATTTCATTTTTCGTCTCGGCACCGACGAATGGCTGAATTTGAAGGCGGTCGGGCACATCAACAGATTGTTCTATAAGGACTATCACGCACAAACATACACACACGCACACACATACACACACGCACATGCGGAATCCAAGAGACATGCGCTTGTCTAAGTCTTCCGGAAAGTGGTAAGATTCTGTGAGGTAAATATTTGCATAAGATAAGCGCTGTCATCGAATACGCGGCATATGGTTCATACTATTGGTACGCAGACGTACGGCGTGCCACGGTTTTTTGTTTTGTCCAGACAGGGATCCGAGCCTTGCATCGTAAAGCGCACACAAGACGAACACCCTGAATCGGGACGCGAGAGATATAGTGAACAGATTGAGGTATACATCTGAAGTTGGGTTAGGACAGACAGAGAGGATACGCGGGCGTTAATCGTGCATGCGTGTTCATACGTGTGCCTGTATGTATATACGTGTGTATGTGTGTGTGTGTGTGTGCGTGCATATGCTTGGATTGAGGTTAGGGAATACAATCAATGAGCACGGAAGATAATCGCTTTCGCTACCCTCGTCAGTCAGACACACCTACATGCCAACTGCTAATAAGTGTTATCCTTCCAGGAGTAAGTGTGGCTATTTTTACTGTCGCATGGCGCAACTCAATGTGGCCAGCCGCGCAGTGAACAGAAAGCAATTCAGTTTTTTCCCAACAAGCAACTTGGGCGGGGAACAAGTGAACTTGAATCAAACGAAAAATTCATGAAATCAGTGGGGAAAGCTAAAAAACCCAAGTTACGTGGAAATTATGGATATTTCGGTCGTATAAAATGTCGTAATGATCGGTTTCATAGGTAGTTATTAAAAATCGTTGCTGTCTTCTCACTTGTAGAACTAATCATATCCGTTCCCCTAGGCTGATATCTGACAAGAAATGCTGTACTCCATTGAGATTAGTCAAGCAACTAAGATCCATCTAGTTGGGAAGACCTCAGATTTGACAGTTTTTTAGTTGGCCCTGGCGATAATAAAAGTCACATCCCGACAATAATGCAGCTGACAAAGAACTCCTGATGCTTTGACCATTAAACGGACTCGTCAGCGTGCACATTTCTACTAGATCCAATAAAATTTTGGTGTCCAAGACTTGTGCACGTCATTGTTTTTCAAAGAAAGTAAGCCGGAAACAATGTTCGGTATCCTGCTTTGTTCAGTATTCTCAAATTAGACACGTTGCCGAGTTCTCGTGCGATACGTGTTCTAAGGTAGAAGAATGATTTGCTGATTCTTGCATGTCCTTAATATACCCAACTTCAAGGATCCGGTGTAGTGTTCGAGTAGATGAGTAGATCTTGGGGAAATGGGTGATGAGTTGAATTTCGACGGGGTTATCCAGTGTGTGTCTGTGTGTGCGCGCGCATTTAATAAGAAGACATACTGGAAATTAAATTAATCATAATGTCATACTCAAATCTTTCTCAAACTCAGTGAGCAAAATATAAGCTCCTAAATTGACTTTTCATAACGGAGCTTCCCATGTAATGTAATAAAATCAGGGTGAAATATAAGTTTGCTGCAGTCTTGGTGGAAATCTAACCCGGAATGGGTGAATGCGCGTTACTGTGGTTTTGTGTTGTGTAAATTGTCGGTGCGCGCGGATTGAGGACCTGATAGGTTGGGCAAATATGACAAACTGATAAGAAGGATTGTCTTATCTATTAAAGTTTGTGGATATGGTGCGCACCAGTGCCTTCCTTAAGGCGTTTGTTTCCCTTCCTAATTGTAGTTGCACCCATCTGCGTGATGACCATGCAAATGGTAGTGGAAATGAACAGGGATAATAATTTATTTTAACGCAGTCGTTGATGTGGGAACTAACACATCGCATTCCCATCACTGACGGTGACAACAGTCACGACTCCTCTCCTTCGTGCGCCGCCCTTAGTCAGCCGGTCGATAAATGTTACGGCTATTTTTTCCCAGATTTGTAAAGGTCATCTTCCAAGCTCTGAAGATCTGTTAAATTTTCAATAAATGTGGCCTTTCCAAATGATCTTACATGTTTTCATTTTGGTCTAGAATCCGAAGAACTAGATAGCAAGAGAAGAGCTGTAATCCCGTCAGCATTGATGTAGCGGCCCTCGTCCGAAGGAGGCAGGGCTTTGTTGTCTTGGGAGATTAGTGGTACCTTGATGTGATTCCTCCAGAAATGGCTATGGTCAAGTGAATAAAATCGTGGATTTCAGATGCGGAAGTCTCGGGATCCTGTCCTCCAACCGCCGGTTCGTTTCACCACTTGGTGGTCTTCAGTTTGCCATGGCCCCTTTCCTGAAAAACGAGGAGGTAAAAAAATAAACGGGGAAAAAGTGTCCACGTGTCATCCCTTACCCGAAGGTACGTGATTTCCGTTGCCCGTACACCGTTGCAGCTGTCATCTCAGATCTCTGTCGGCTTTTGGTTTTTTGTCAACGAAAGGATGTCGATCACTGTGCCGACGTCACCAGCCGTGGAAATCAGTAATAGACAGGCGATATAACACGTGATGAAATTCAACAAACCACTGATAGCAGACCTGTCTGGTGTAATGCCTAAAGCATTGGATATACAGGCAAACCTCCCTGTGGAAATGCACTGGTGGGAATTCCTAACACATGAAACAATTGTACAGTGCTTCCGTCGTTTCCTCGTGGTCTATTTAGCATTCTTATTGCAAGGTGAGTAATTTCGTATAATATCGAATCGCTCAGGACAGTTGCCCACAACTGGATGTAACTCTGACAGGATTTCGTCAGATCGCAAGACAAGAAGCGTGATGACTGTGCCGAAACGAATGTGAGAAGATCGTGACATGACAAACCCCTTACTGAAGACGACATTTCTTGAGGCTATTTACTCGCAAAGTCCAAAGAAATCACTCATTCGTTAGAAGTGGTTATTTTGTTCATGATCGTATCTATAAGAGGGCCTCTGTAAATAAGTCAAGGCTTTTTTCGACATCTGTTAATTAAGGTTTAGTGTGAACTTTTGGTGACGTAGATAAGAAAAGAAATCAATCAGCCTCATGTTCGAACCAAGGAGGCACAGTGCGCTTATGTGACCAAGGTACGACGTGACTGAAAGCAGCCAACAATCCAGTCAGAACATCAAACCAGATGAACGAGTGTGGGCGCTTCTGCTGTCCGCATTCACTTGAACGGTCACGTGAAGGGATGACATTAATAAGCGCCGGCTGATCCAAGTCAGATGAAAATTAGAAGCGGCATGACAGTCCAGCCAACTTATCGAGGACAGTTATTGATTTATTGCCATTGGGAAAGAGGAAATAACCCAGTCGGGTTGTGGATTATCACGGCACAATCCGAATAAGATGCGTTTCTAGGTGCAACGAACCACGGTTTGTCCGATTTCTTGTGAGAATAAAGGAAAAAGTGACGATACGTTCAAGGCCGTTTGATCGGGTCAAGACCGGCCTATCCGCTTTATGGAATGCACGTATGATCTCGTCCCAACAAGTAGTGTTCCTTGATTACGAAAATATTCACCATAAAACACAAACAACTGGTCATTACTGAAATCTTGAAAACATTCAAGCCGATGATTTATCCTGGTCGGGACTGATTATAGGCAAATTATCACCATGTCCAGGATGGGACTCGAACTCGAAACGAAGGCTGTCTTGTCCAACTTCGACAATGACTAATGAATAGTAAACAGTTTTATATAATAATTGGCAGCTGATCGGCCATCAAAGATGACAAAAATCCGCGATTACAGGGCCTTCCAGGTCGGTCGGGTGGAGAGGAAATTACGTAAGTCAGGTCGCAGAAGAACCTCAGCCAATCGATGTTGGTCATTTGGCCGGGAGGTCGCAAGTTCAACTGCCGATTTACGTATCCCCGCGGCGCGAGTTTTGCTGAGAGGCAAAATCAATAATTTCCGTGGCAGTACAATAAACACAAATAGCTCGGTACTGTTAAAGGGAAAGGAAACGGCGACAGTTTAACAGTTCTTGCAGTGAATTACGTTAACCCATTGACAGCCGTGCCGAAATTACCAATCACAAATGTTAGAAAAATTCGCCGCTGCACAACCACGGGACAGTATGATCCATATTTCTGAAAGTATCCGTGCGGCAAATGGCACTGGTCCACCTGTAGCTCTTGGAGTTTTTTTGAAAAATCACGATTATGTTGGCGGAGGGGTCCATTTTTGTCGTATGCTTCCTGACAATCGCATTTTCCCCATCAGTTGCGAGCTCTGATGCCCGAAAGGTGATCTGGCAATCATGATACACCTCGGAGTTTTGATTTTCCACCGATTCTTATCAGAATTGAAAGTGGCCTGACGTGGCCTCGATTTTCTAGTTATCTTGGTGTGTCAGTACTTCTTGTTTATCCAGCTATTTTCATTACTATGCTCAATAGTGAGTAACGGTTGCTGTCTTCGAGTGGTAATAGTTTGGATTGCCCATTTATAACCTAATCTCAGAAAGAAATATCCGTGAGACTAACAGGTCTAGCTATTCCCGATGGTGCCTAATCCAAGGCGGACGAGGGAGCAAAGATTCGATTCAGTGTCACTTTAAATAGCAAGAACAGACAAATTCACCTTTCTTTATAATTCCGTTGGTCTAACAAGTATTGTGATTCACGAGAAATCTTTCAGAACAGGAGTGGATCGAAAATGTGGCGCACGATTCATATCAATGAATGTTTCCGCGGAAGTTCGAAAAGCATTATTTACTTACTTACTTACTTAATCTACTTACAAACTGAATGGTTCTTGCTCGAATAATCTTGACGTTTATGATTGTTATTCGCTATCAGACACAATCCACAGCACATGAATGATTTGTGTACCGGAACTGAACTGATCAGGAGTAAACAAAAACGACAATATCCAAACCTTACCAGATTGTTTCACGATAACTAGCTAAGAGGAGGTGCCGCAGTTCGAAGTGAGGTGATTTGGGGATAGGAGTGGTAGGGTAGTAAAGCATAATCGGTACTCAATATCGCTGTCTGCGTATGGGACTTATTCTTGTTTAGACAATTTCAGACATGACACAAACAAATGCGTTCATCGGATTGGGGATTTCATGCAACAGAATAAGTTGTTGTTCATTTGTTGGCATTGCAAAACATATTTCATGAAAAAGATCGCATGGAGGAGGCTGGTAGTTAGAGGAAAACTTGAACCTAGGCTGAATTCTCCTATTGTGTGATTTTTTGTGTTGATGTTGTCTCTAGGGCGTCAGTAGTCATTGGAGATTTTCCGTTAGCTTCAAACTCAAAACGGTTCTAGGTTAGATAGACAAATTACAATCAGTAAAAATAATTAAATTTGACATAAATTATCTGGTGCACTCAAGAGCAAAAATGGGTCAGAAAATCCCATCGATCGCTGCGTTTTCACCCAGGGGTCAGTCCACTGTACCAATCACAAATCCTCATTTCAGTTAATTGTTTACAAAGCGATTGCTTCCAGTAAGTGGCTACAATTGCCAAGGTGAGCCTCAGAGACTAATAAATAACTGGGAGAAAATGAACAAAAATTTAAAATAGCCTATGGGTTCTTTTGGTAAAGTAAACATGAAGCGAAATTCGCAAGCTGCAAATGTAAGGATAATAAATAATGAATCGAATTATCCACTATCCCGATCAGAGGTCAACACAAATGTGTTAACATTCCTCACTGACTAGATCGATCGACAGACTGAGAAAAAAACCGTCTGCAAACGTCAATTAATATCTGTCGGTCGAATTAACCAACGGACTAATCGATCGTTGAAAGCTGACCACAAAAATGAACATTGAAACCACATTGGTTTAGTTTAATAAAGAAATATTTTGTGTCTGCCCAATTTTACTGTTCTACCTAGAGCTTTCGTGAACAGGGAATAGAAGCAATTCTCGATTGGCAACTCGAAATCAGAGCAGATGTTCCCTCCTTCCCTCTCTCTCTCTCTCTCTCTCGCGGGCGCCTTTTCTGTGTCGTAAAACAACACGTTCATAGTTTTGTTTGCTCAGTTTGACTGGATTTGTGACATGTCCAGGACAAATGCATCTGAAACGTGGTCTATTTCAATGTGCCAGTGTAGGTGAACACAGTCCTTCTAATGGTAATCTAACGGGTTTTGATCAGTCGGTAGAGACAGGATGACTAAATACTGTGTCGTTTCTCAGTCAGATATAACCGTCGCCTTATTACCTCTACAATTCTCAGTCGCCATCCGATATGGGTATCGAGTGAAACCAAATATGGAACTGCCATGGAATTTGAAAGAAACAGATACAACAATAACGGCTTGTACCACTCGAGACAGCATAGCTTAAAAGTAGGTAGGAGCTTTGTGTGATTAGTAAAACAGTAATCTGCTTACGGTCTTTAGTCGAAAGAGCTGAGCATTTTGCTGGCCAAGCGCTGGACCAAGCAGTTGTCAGGTCGTACGTTTGTCGCTTAAACAAGTTAACGCCGGGTTGCGAATCCTTCCGCCGTCCGGCGACTTTTCGCACTTGGCGGCCTTTAGTGGCCCGCTGGCTCGCCTTCCTGAAGAATGAAGTACTTTGTTATTTCATTAATAAAGGAAGTAAATTATAAAAGATGCACAACCGGTTTAACAGTTTTTGCCGTTCACTTCCCTCGTTGTTTTTTCGACGAGACGACAAGACATTTACGTACAATCTGCAACACACGGATAAAATTCCTTCATGATATGAAATTTGATTGCGGTTCTGTTTTTCTTAAAAAAAATTAGGACAAAACCTGTTTCGCTTAGCCAACTAGATCACTTATTTATTGGCACCCACGGAACGTCTCGATTTTCTCCACTCCTTGATCGATTCTGGTGGCGTCAAATTAACTAATTGTCACAAACCATTGATTACTATTTTGGTACAGTGTTTAATTCACACCTACAGAGACACTTTACCAGGTACACGCAAGCACACATAAACACGGACAGACAGACAGATAGATAAACAGACACGCACATACTGGAACCTTCAGCAGGAGTTTTTCCAACGAAAATATTTCCAGTGAATATGGAAGTGTGAGTATTGTGCATGTACGCATGTATGTATGTATGTATGTGTGTGTGTGTGTGAAGATATTATATAGGTGTGCATGCTTCTATGAGGTGATTGGCTTTGTTTTTACAAAATATCTGTTGTCTATCAACATTGGTCTACCTTGGCTAAACAATATGCGACGAAACGACGTCAAGGCGAATTGAGCATTCGTTGTAGCCGTTGTGGTGGTGAGGATGCCGATGGTGATGATGATGATGGTGATGATGATGATGGTGATGATGATGAGGTTCATAAGGACGGTGTTTGTTATTGACGAACTACCTGTTATACAGATAGATGGCTATGACGATGCCGATAACAACAGGCACGACATTGAAGATGACGACGACACTGTTCGAATGATCGTGGGGTAGGGTGTGTGTGTTTGGGGGGTGGGGGGTGGGGGTGAGTTGCAGTAATTGTCTGAAACGGCACGGACCGAATGTGGGTAGATTTCCGCGAAGTAGCGAAATGCCGTTGTCCGCACCTGTGCCTGCAGCAGAGGTGCACACCCGGTTGAGAGCGCCGTCAGGTGTTCGGCCGAGGTGATGGGGGTTGTGGCATTTTCGTTCCACTGACCGCGGTAATGCTTGCGTATGTGTTCACACCCGCATTTAATTTATCTACTCGAATGCGGGCAACGAGACGGTCGGTCTCTTCGTGGGCAAGCTACATTTGTTACTTCATTCGTCAATCTGGTGGTTACCATAATCAAGTAGGAAGTACGCGTACCCACAAGCAAACTTGCAGACAAGCATATGGCTATCGATTCACGCAAACACGCACAGACACACACACACACACAAAACATGAAAGAACAAATCTTTCGAGTTGTTTTCCACGTTTCGCCTCCCACTTTTTTCTGTATCGAATGGCTGCCTCGTAGACACGTGCGGGCTGTCCTCCACACGACCAGGCGGGGATGGGAAAGCCCCGAACTTGAGACCGCCACGATAGGCATGTTCAGTGGGACTACAGTGATGGCGTCGAAGCCAATCATATCTACGGCACCAAATGTCTTCAGTATTATCGCTGCTACTACTACGACCGTCGCTAATACTACTATGGTGAGGGTAGGATGGAATAGTCTAGGTTGTATTTCTGGTAGCCGCAGCAAAGCAATATCAGATTTCGAGAAGTGGAAGAGATCAGATGTGCCCTGTAGGCACAAATTGTTTGCCCGCGATATACAACATTTCACTGGAAGATTCAATATGGAACTGACAAAAAACTTTCGAAACGATCGGAAGGGTAATATGCGGAACTCGAGGAAACATTTCATTTGTTTCCGTGTTTGCACTTATCACTTAATTCTAAATTTGTTTAAGGAATAACCTCTTGTTCTACAATTGAAAGACGTGAATTTCAGTGTAGATTAACCGTTTGGTACACAGAATACGGACGCTGCGAGCCAACTGTCTTTCGACAACTTTGTCGTTCAAATAATATCAGAAATTAATGAATATTTTGTGTTTTAGAAATGACATCGAATGCATATTGTAGCTGGGAATTTGAATCAGTTCTGTTTTGCTTTTGAAAGTGGAACATCGGAAGGGAGTAAAACGGAACTTCGCTAATCCAAATTCAGTCATATTTAACCAATACACAATCACGTGATCCGTTGGTTCTTGTTTAGAGGAAGGCTGGCGAGGTGCAGGTAATTACATCGACAACTTCTGAGAATAAAAAGGAGCAATTTGTGAGGTCCATTGGTCACAGATTACCTTCTGTTCACATTTTCAAGGTACAGAAAGGTTGATATATTTTGCGAGATCATAGTGACCAGTTTGTACATGTTACTGATTACTTGATGTCTTGGACTGA
This sequence comes from Fasciolopsis buskii, assembly GCA_008360955.1. Classification (NCBI taxonomy): domain Eukaryota; kingdom Metazoa; phylum Platyhelminthes; class Trematoda; order Plagiorchiida; family Fasciolidae; genus Fasciolopsis; species Fasciolopsis buskii. The sequence continues at coordinate 413,568 of LUCM01000451.1, read as the reverse complement.
TGTGATGCCTTGGATTTAATCCTCTTGGTGATGTAGCCCATTCAAATCGACCTGGGCCTGGTGATTCATTCCAGAAGAATCAATTTTTGTGCGACCTACATAACAGGTTACAACTAAATAAAGAAGAGAACATGTTGGTAAGATTAGACTTAGGATCCTCCATTTGTCTGTCAGCTTCCTAAAGAGGATTATTCAGACAGCAAAATTTTCGCGTAGAAAAGCCACTGAATATGCGGCTTTTGATCTATTTCGGTAAAAATTTGAGAAAGGGAATTAATTCAGAGAGAAATCGTACGTACTCCTGTCTCCCGGCGGATACGATTTTCTGTCAAAACCAATTCTAACCAACTGTAAGCTATCGCGTGAGTTTTTGTTTGTCTGCTCCCGAGTTAGAAGAGATTTTGGAGAGTTTCGCTTAAGCTTCAATTAAACAAAACTGGAAGATTGTATTCACTACTGGTTTCGTGTGGACCTTCTCCCTACTGATCAAACGAGGGTTTCGTTGACACCTCTTTCCAGGCTAACCTCTACAGCATTCTTCAACCTTCAAAATAATGGCGCCATGGACCCGTAATGGCCAGACAGTGTTGCAATTGAGGCTCGACCGGTTTGCCGGTAATTGGTACTCACCAGGTAAAGTGTAAAGTTATCGGTAAACTTGAATCCTACTGCAATCCTAGTGACACAGTTCGATGTAGCATCAGTGTTTGCCCGCAAATGAAAAAAATCAGTCAGTTGGACTCGTGGGGAATCACAAGCGAGAAGAACAAACACTCTTCGATTGCAATTATCCGAACAAGTTTTCAGCCAGTGACATTTCTTCCCCATCAATAGATAAACGAACGCTTTGTAGCGAAATACTAACGTGATTTCCAGTTGCCATTTTCTTCTTGCTGCCCTCGGTTGCTTAGTTTGGGGTTAGAAGAAACTGCAACAAGTAATGGAAATGCGAGTTCGTTCTGCTGTTTCGCGTACCAATACTATTACAACTCCTTAAATAGTTCGCCGGTGAAATCTTGTTTGGAACTTGAGGAAACTTGACCCAGGCATCGATAAATTAGTAGTGTTACTGTTTTGCCTAAAATCAAATTCCGTCAAACACCTGTTGTTTCTCAGTGCAGATTTTTGAATTTAGAAAATCAAAACCGACGAGTCAAACAAAGAGTGCAGAATCGGTTCTCTTTTTTCGGTCCAAGTGCTTATTGTGACCAGAATAGTTGTTCCCGTATAACTCTTAACAACTGACAACAATCCAGATACACGCACATTCTTGGATTATGCCAGACCCACAGGTCTTTTCTGTCAGCCAAACAAAGCTTGCATGGCGTTCTCATAGAAAAAATATGAAGCCAGGAATTCCATCCGTACTGTCTCTATAACAGCTGATCGTTTCACACTAATCTATCAACGAACTACCACCTATTTCAACTTTCAAGCTGGAAAGTGATAACACAAGTTTGTACCTTGATAAACAATACTGGAAAGTAACTACATGTTCTCCAGTCGAAATGTCTAACTTTCCCAATTATTTGACGAACATTCCGCTTGTTCATATTGCCGAGGAAAATGAATTAACTGAAGGACAAACATTTAATTATCAAATAGGTCACTACACGATATCATCGCCCAACTCACCAGTAAGAAACCGTGAAAGCACTGTACAGCTGTTTCATCCTTGTTAGGAATCATCAGCAGTGCATATCCACCGCGCCCGAACTGGGACGCGAACCCGAACAAGGACGAACGATTCTGAGTCGAACGCCTTAGCCATTACGCTACCGACCAGGCTGTCAACGGTTTTTTGAACTTCACCACATGATGTTGCACCTATCCGATTTACGCGGCCACGGGCCGATAGCTTCCATGGTTTCTTATTGGTGAGTTGAGCGATGATATCACGTGGTGAGTTATTTCATGGAAACATTCAATCTCCCTGAACAAACGAGCTTATAATGACAGGCAAAACAAGACCCCTTTGATTTGTATCCCTTTTCACAAAATTGGGGTAATTTCAATCTGACTTCCACCTTGTGAAGTGATATCCTCATTGGACCCTCCCGTGCGACGCGAAACTCGGAGCCCCACTCATCTGGTCACTAGCCTGAGTGTGCTCTGTAGGCCTCAATCTGCGGTTAGAGGGTTAGTCCACAGTTCTACTTCCAAACATAGGTTCTCTTGAAAATTTCTGAGTGGTTCTAATGCTAGAGGAGTGAACAAACATTCCTATCTGGACTGTGATACACTAACATAGCACTGGAATTCCTAGTATTTTCATATTTCTGACAAATTTTGTTCTGCTGTCGAAAACGTGAAAGTGGATTGATTTTCACTTCAGTGCTTAGTTTTATTCTACCGTTTTCAGAAAACGCCTAACTGTGTCCGAGTCCACAATGCTTGCTCATTTGCGGGAAGCCTGGACACGTTGGATGAATCTTTTGCATTTCTGACGAACAGGCTTTAGTAGTGTGAATTATACTTTGTTTATTAGATGATATCCAGAGAATTTTCATTTTTCAGTCGATTCGGAGGATATCATGGGAGTGCGGTAATTGTGCTTCATTCTTGATAGGACTCGTCAGAACTGCATATTCAACTCTTCCAACCTAGGACGGTACCCTGCGACGAATAGTTTGGATTCAAACATGCCTGTCCGAACTGACTGAAGGGAATACACAGTATCCTATCAATGGAATATAGCACCATCCCGCAATGGCATTAAACGGTCGGGAAGTTGAAGCAGATAAACATTCTTTACCATGTAATGTTGACTGTCAGCTGGTCGATAAAAAGTCAGTCCGGATAGACTGGAAGTTTTGATATTCGATTCAGAATTGTTTGCACTAAATTCGCGTCCCGGGCTGGAAGCGTTGGATCAACTTTGTTAAGGATGAAACATGCACAGTCATTCCATAATTACGTGTTGAAGCTGGTAGGTGAATCACTGAAAAATGTTTGTCAGTTGTAACAATGAAGAATGACTTATGTTATAGGTAGGACAAATATCTCTTGATTACTGTTTCATAAAACCGTCTCTAACGAGGAACTGTGCTCAATTTTCAGTCTATGAAAAACCGTCAATTAGGAGGACGAGACTCAACGAACGTTTCCATCTAAATAAATGAGAGTTTCCGAAACTTGGTCCCGCCTTAGTCGAAAAGACAATTAAAAGAATTAGTTATCGAAATACCAATCATGGGGCCACAGAACCCACTTGTCGACATTAGGGAGACAAGTATAAAACGAGATTTCCCTTTCGGAGAATGCATCCGTCGATTGTGTCAGTGCTTTGACCGATAAACTAGACAACTTGATTTCTGTATGCATGTACGCGAGCAGCTCGAATCACTTGCCGGATTCGTTTCGGAATTATGCGAATTCGTGCAAAAAAGACTATCTTTCACAAGCTCTGGAAAGCACGGGCCCTGTCGAGCAAACAACCTGTGCATCTTAAAAAGGGGGGGCGCTTGAATCTGTGTGAGTAACATATGTCATGCCTCTTAGATGCACGAAAAGGAAGCCTCATTAAGTTAACCTGATGGGGTTTTCGAAGTTTCAAATTCATTCCGAAACAAGCTATCATAAATGGTATTAATCGATAGAAATTATGGCAAATCATTGATCACGTGGGTGAAACAGGCAGTCGAAAAACTATGCGATTTCTAAGACTAGGGCAAGATAAAAATTTTCGCACAAACTGAACCTTTTGGACAGCCCATACGCGGATGTAAAACGCTTTGTGCAACTTGGCAAAAAATGTCTTGGTGCATGAATACGCGTGAATTTCCGTTGGGCTGCAGCATACACACCAAAACAGTGAATAGCATGAAAAATGGACGTAAAATGTGCAAGATAACCCAAGAGATACGTAATGTTACTGGTTGTTACCATTGGATACCATCGACTACCTGGTGTACACTGATTAAATGGGGTTATTTTGTCAAGATTACATCATTGTACGCCTTCTAGAACCGACCATTTTTTAATCGTCCCAGCTGCACCGTGGCCCAGTGGTCTTTTGTTTTCTGCTATAAGCATCCATCTCCGAGCTCGCGGTCCTGCAATGATGAAAACTCATGGAACAAACGGCAAATATCAGCTCTATTGACTGGCAAATCAAGTTTACTAAGATCGCTCCAAACCTGCATAAGTTTACAGCCATAGTTTTCATCGTGAAGTTGAGAAAAATGGATCATTTTGAATTCCGTATTGTGGGGCAAAACAATTGGTTCTGGAAGAGAGAGCAAATCAAAAAAACCGAAGTGACCTTTCTGCAATTGTTAAAACCTGACAAATTGGTCCAAGTGTGGTACTGTCTTTCTGGAGTATAGTTCTGTGGAACAATCATTCCTCTCGAATGTGAGGACATCGTACCAGTCCCGGTTCGCGAACGAATAAACGCAGGAATCTTGGCCGGTAGAGACTGCGAGCATTCTCGGGAATGGGTAACACCGTTTGTTGATCACTATGAATTCAGGTACTTCGTGTGAATTTTTGTATCCAAGCGTTCTAGGCCGATGAATGGCAGGTTTCTGTTGATCATCTTGGTTCAACGATCATCAATTTGAAAAGGAGATATGTGAGTCACATGTGCAAGCAACATCGATTCGACTACTAGTGACAATCGATAATGGGATTATCGCTTGTTTAAATTATTTGTGTTTTACAACCCAGGTTGATAAGTTTCCAGACATTCTCGGATGAGCGAGGTTGACATTTGTGAAGCTCACTAGTTCGTGCATATAGTCGTGATGTGAGAAATCGTTGACCTTCAGTGTGAGTAATCAGACAAACACTTGCCCGCCTCATAAATACTCATCTCCGATTCGATTCCCAGTCCGCGTTAATAATGAGTGCTAACGGTGCTCCTATGATTTTAGGTGCTGAATCGTGTATTCGTGTTACAATTTTACTTAGTTCGTCAATGAACCTAGTATTCCGCTATCTCGTATAGAAGTATAGTTGCAAAAATTGTACCCACTGATTTCTTCCGACGTCCAGATTTTGATTGATCGATCTAAAATGGTGACAGTATTCATTTACTACTAGCAACATGTTCAGTTTAGATTTGATCCTCGAAGGTTTTCTGAGTCTAAGCAGGTTAAGATGTGCACGGCCTCAGGTATTCGGTCTATGTGCATTGCTCTCAGAAGTAGATGAAGGTTGGAGGATTGGTAGAACTAACAGGACTTTGTCAAGACGAAAGGGTCGAGAGACTTGAGGGTGAATCATAACAGCTCCAGTTTATTGGTTTCCCACACGGGATGACAACCTTGAATTCCAGTTTTTGTTTGTCTGCCTTCTGTTTGTCTATACACTTCTTATTCGCTCGTTTACCATCAACTACAGTCAAGACCAAACAGAAAATCATTACCAAATTAAGGGTTGTCGGAAATGAACTCATTTTTACCGTGCTAATGGGGAAAGGATTAATAAAACCAATCTTGCCCTCTTTATTAATTACAGCATCAATAGGAATTAGAGGTGTAAATAACGTGCTTTCTTGTCTGTATCCCGTGCCAACAATGCGCATATTCATTCCGCTCAGATATGGTCACCGTCGGTAGATAAGACGTGATCAAGATCTACGCGTAGAGGATTTGTGTGATTGGCGGTTAGGCGTTGTGGAGTTGTTACAGCGACCCTTAACTAAATTTCAGTGATATACCGAAAATAGATTATCAATAACCCAAGTGTCGACTCCCTCTGATCGTCAGAAAGAGCCAACTTGAAATTAGAATGGGTTCTACTTTTTATCAGGCATTTAGGGAGCTGGATGAAACACATGCAAAACGTTTGATAGAAAAACAATCTAACCCGGTCGGTTGAAAGTCGTCCAGTTGGTGTGCAGTTTGTGTGTGGCCTGCCAAATTCACTGACGGACATGGGCGCTACATCATGTAGTGCTGATGTTCGATGAACCGTCGAGAATCATTCCGGTTGGCGTAATGGCTGAGGCGCTCGAATCGCTCGTTCATCCCGGGTTCGTGTATCAGTCTCGGGGCGGTGGATAAACACTACTGATGGTTATCAACAAGAATGAAACAGCTGTACAACGCTTCCATGGTTGTCAGTGACAAGTTGGATAATGATATTGCATGGCGAATCATTCAGAAAATCAGATCAAAACTCCTACTACTAAACACCACTGATAGACAATTTCTGGTATTTCACCGAAATCCTGTTAGATTTCAATGTCGTAGACCTCATTCCCCTAATAAACCATCTACTCAGGTGTTTTCGGCTCGCGCAGCTTGACCTCCTAGGAGTAATGCACATCCATGGAAGGTTAGCTTGATAAAAAATAATAAAAAGAACTCACGTTAATTGGGGCATTACGTCCTGTATACACTAGGCACATAATCCATCACTTCTGACGACAGTGAAACATCAAAAATTAGTTGCACACTGTCGTCCCTTTTTTCCACTTTTCCAATGTGAAAGCATTCCCACTAGATTATTGCGTAGGTGTGAATGAGTTGAACTCATGCCCAATGGCTATGCCGTCGCAAGTGGGCAGCCCATATAGTAGATTTCCGTTTCATTAACCTCTTCTGCGAGAAGAACACCATACAGTATGTAGACTGCATCTTAACTTTACCACACCGGATATAATTCACGTCTGCGCTTTGTCGCTTCGTTTACTCTAGGAGGCGAGGAAAAGACGAAAGAATGGAGCCACTGGCCACTGGTTTGTCTATGAAAACCATGCCGCATTTCAATGGACACTTGGTTGAGAAAAAGTTAGATGAATATTCTTTTGTAGCGAGACCAAACCATTCCTCGTAATTGAATTTGGAAAACCTCCATGATCCACAGACTGGATATGTCCCGAGTGGGAGACATTTATCCAAAGGACGGAGTAAATCCATTCGGATTTTGTAGGGGATTCTCGTGCTAGCCATGTTATTCCGCACAGGCAGTATCAGTGTTGGTTACGTTAGGTAAAAGTAGCTTTGTCTTTAGCAATCGAATCACTGACCAGTGTTCTCATTGTTGTCTGTTTACTTCGTGTCTGGAGTAAAACATCAAAACGGCCTGCTTGAGGTCTGTGTGTGTATGTGTGGAGGGGGGGAGGGGGTTCGAATCCCGTCCAACAGAACTAATTTTACCATCTGCGCCTAGTCAGTTACAAGATTCTGGCGCAACTCGCAATTAGTGTTGCCAAACTGGTTCTCATATAGAAAAAAGGCAATGAATGTTCTCATTCAGTCGTCTATATCATCGCTATGAACACATATATGTACAGACAAGAGACTTCATTAGGTCTCAGGTTGGGAACTGCAGACGAGAAGTTGGATTCACGCAAACAAGAGAATAAGTTCAGTAAAAAGAATAGATGCACGGCAATTTGAAACCTGTTCCAGAACGACAATTGCAAGTTATACCTCAATGCGGTTTTGATGCTGAAACAAAGATAATGACCGATTTGTAAGTGGCTTGTTGTTCCACTAATTCATTGGGATTATGCGAGTCATTCCGGTTCAACGGAATCGATCGGTGAGTGTGTGTGTGTGTGTGTGCGTGTGAGTGAGCATCGGTTAGTTTGGGTTATGAACACAGCCAGTTAAGGTATTCCTCAAGGACTTGAAGAAAAATATAAAATAGGAAATATGTCATGTGACACTAGCAAATAGACACGCATGAGGATTAAGAACATCACTCAGATCAGACAGCTATTGATAAGAAAAGGTTTTTTCACAACGGAACTTCGCTAGTGGCATAAGTTTTTGATGACACCAAAAACATCAACGCCAACACCGACAGGGGCAGATGAGGTGGCAGAAGCATCGGTAGGAACTGGACTTCTGAACAACTGCGTGCAGTGCATGAGTGGAGGTGAGGTCAGTGGGATCCTCGGTCGCTTCCATTGCTGCTTTTTTTGCTGATGATCTGGAGTTCTAATCCAGGTATGGTCTGCATCGGGATGGAGAAATGTATCCATCTCATTTGACATCGAATCATCGTGATCTTGTGGTGAACTGGTCAAATTCATCCACATATACTGATCCGGTGGAAGCTGGTCTTTGGAGTAACAATTCGCATTCTCCCAATGGGTTCTCAAAAGTCCACAAGAGACAAATTTTCTCTGGCATTTTGGACAAGTGAATGCACGATCTGACGTGTGCAAACGTCGATGCAGTTTTAGATGAATAAATTGACCAAATTCCATAGCACAAAGTTTACACTTGAAAGGTTTTTCCCCGTTGTGTAATCGCATGTGCGTCTTCAGATTACTTGTACTACTAAATCGCTTCTCACAAACGACGCACTGATGTGGTTTCTCACCCGTGTGAACCAAAGTATGTTTTTGTAAATGTGCCAACTGAGTGAATCCTTTATCACAAACATTACATTGAAACGGTCTCTCACCCGTATGCGTACGCAGATGTACTTTCAAATTGGACAATTGCCCGAACGTTTTGTGACACTCGTTGCACTCGTAGTGCATTCTTCCGTCTCGTTTCCCAATTGGAAATGGGAGAGCACGATATCCACGTGGTCTTCGACTTCCAACTGTCTGACGAGGACAGTCGATACGGCCCGTGGTCACTGTAATCGAACGTTCAGATCGAATTGTGTCGTTCCCGACGGGGGCATGGTTCGTGGCTGGTCTAACATCATAAGGGTTCTTCAGTTGTTTCAGGTGATCGACGGAATTGGAGGTCTCATCATTGTTGTCAATATCGCTGACAGTCATAGTTGGACGAAGGCAGTCGCTACTAGTACCGGGAAGTGGAGTCTGCGAGACTAGCTGTCGGGATTCCGTGAACCAACTTGAACTGTACACGGTCGATGGTTTGAACAACTCGGGCATAGTACAATAACCTGTCCCGTGGTTCTGTTTGGATAGTTCCGTCTGGGGCCCCAGTCGGTTTTGACACCAGTTTCCCTGGGACATACTGTTCATGGCCAAATCTTGTATCGTGTTTGAAACTTCAGGACTGACACTAACTTGATTAGACTCCCCCACAAATGAGTTGAAATCTATAGCGTTCACAGGATCCGAGAGGGTGTTTTGTAGGGCACAGTTTCCTATTGTTTGTCGTAGTGGTGAACTTGTACGAATACTGCTTGGCACATCGCGTCCAGTTTCACCGGCGGAATCTCTGTGACAAACCAAACAGTGATTTTGTTTAGTGGGCCAAGTCGTAGTGGGAGATGTGACGCTGTGTGTATTAAACACGCAGGTTTGACTGCGGTCGGGATTGGATGAGAGGCGAAAATCGATCGGTTGAACTTGTGTCATCTGAGACTGAAGCTCTCGGAAGCGCTTAGTCCATAGTTCTAGGAACAAACTAAACCAGAATTCGAATGAAGTATTATTAATAACAGTGTTAGTGCTAGGTCTGGTCGAGTTCGTTGGTCCACCTATATTGGGTGAGATTTCTGGGAGCAAGGTGGTCATGCCTGATTGGATATTAGCGTGGATTCCAGGACCAGAGCCCAAATTAAATTTGGGTGGTAAAAATAGCGGAGCTGGTGGTGTGCTATATGGAGAAGTGGTTGTCGTATGTACATCGGTGGACGAATCCAGTGAAGCGGTTGGTGAGAGGATAAAATCAATTGTGTGCAATCGATTGGTGGGAACAGGCGCTTCGAACTTTGTTGGGGCTCCAAGGGTGGATGGAGTGAATATATCCGCATTCCAGCTGTCCAGCACGGCAGTGTCACGTACCAAATGCCCATCAAGTTGACTCTCCATTTGGCTCGTCCTCAATACGGAACTGGTCTTTGCATTGTTAGTCTGTAATGGTAGAAAAGATGAGCGCGGTTTTACGAATGTTCATTGTCGATATCATCAAATCTAAGATTACCAGGGTCACCATCACCAACATCCGATTTATGTGAGTCATGATCATGGTTGTCATCATCATCATCGGAGTCATTAGAGTCATCGCTGTGGTTCGCATTATAGGGAATTATTAAACAACGGACGAAGGTTCCACAATAAAGACCGTTAGCTAACAATCTTTGTATTGACAAAAACGAATGCATGAGTCGAATCTATCCATCGCTGGCGGTGTTTCAGGTTTATTCATGTACACAAAACAATTATTAAGCCGAACTTAAGTGTAACCGAAAATGGCAACTTTTGGCTTTTTTGATTGTGCTCCACTTGGGCACTTCACCCAGCCGCCAGTTACAATCTACTCTACTTCGTCCGTTTACATTAAGCTTTTTGTTCTTTGTTAAGTGGATAAACTTGATGAAAGGATCCCAATTCTTGAAATATTGGGTTAAACCACTTCATCTTCCGCAGTTTCCCTAATTCCATATATTAGGTTCCCATGGCCTGAATTGTTCACAACTTAATTAATAGTTGATTACAATCCCCGAGAAGGAAACATAACGATATATCGTTTTTTCACTAGTCCAATCTCAAGTTAAGTGTGGTTTTTCGAATTTTGAACCTAACAACACTCCGGACAGACAAGTGACCGAATCACGTGATTTTACTAAAGCGCGTGTCCGCAAATCTCCGTTTGTATCGATTTTCAGTTTTGAATTGACACTGAGCCCAAACAGAAGTTCTGTGTGATAATGCTGTGGTCTTTTTCACCACAAAAATGCTGTTAAAAGTCAGTTCGAAAAATCTGACGGCAACAATGAAATGAAAATCCATATTGTTGGTTTTCTCATTGTTTAGTTAAATGTGATTCTCCGCAGATTTGTAATGAGTAAATTTTTTGTGTACATGTGACTTTCGTTATTCCTAATTGGATATTACTCTCGTGTGCAATGCCATCAATTCCAGGAAAATTTCGATCTAATTGACGCTCTCCTCAAAAATATTTGACCATCTTTCAAAGCCCAATCGAAACTCGCTTCAATGAGATATGCGTGGCCGCGCGCAAGAATCAAAGCGTTCACAGCTCATATTGTTTCTAAGGAAACTGCCTAGAGTTTATCAGTAAATTAGTAGGTGTCAGACTGCGAATTTACCAACTTTTTTCCATTTTCAAAACATGATATAATGAGGCCTCCCGGTTTTCACTCGTGGACTCAGTAGGGTGCAGCGAACTAAGTTAAATCACTAATTAATTAGAAATCATTTGTTTCGAGGTGCACTGAGTTGTCAGACGTGGAATATCTATCTGGTCGGCAGAAGGTTGCTGGATGTATTCCGGCTCTGGGGTCTACTTTCGAATGTATGATGCTTAAGCATGTTTTCTATTCTCTATAACTGGAATTCAATCACCCAAGACTATTCCGCCTGTAGTTATTACCGTCGGGATCTCCGAATCGTATTGCCAAATACTGTGGGGAAGAATAAAAGCAGAAACTTGTCCGGGTGTTCTGTTCGCCAGTCTGGATATGGGGCAATTTACACATTCAGTCTCCTCCGAAAAGTTTGCCAACCACATTTCACTAACACTGAGTTGTTCAGGGAGAAATGGCGAGAAGAAAGCGACCGGGAGCATGAGGGGTGTGAACCTAATTTAGAAAACATTTTGTCCACTTCTTCCCATATCCAGTCGTGCAAAGCAGGGAAGCAAATTTAAAATTTTTCCTAGTCCTTGCAGTTTTTTGGCAAACGTCATAAATTGTTAGAAACGACTTACGCTCTGGATTTGGGCATAGGAGACGAACTAGTACAACAAACCGTCATGTCTTCACCATGAATGACTGTACCCATCGGGGACCACTCTACCGATAGATCGATCCAATCATTCCTAATCACAAATTCCATGTGTTCCTTTCCAAACGTGGTCCAATTAAATTTATCCATTCTGTCTAATTGTTCCCAGCTGAGACTGGTAGCCGAGTTGGCTCGATGACAAACTCTAGCACCCCAATCCAATTCCAACCCACAACGATCGTAAGTCATTCCCTGTGTATCGTATTTGCCCAATTCCAACAACAATTGTGCCCCGTCCAATTCTGTTCTCTCCCGCGCTTAGCCTGTCCATTTTTTTGTGGAGAGAAAACGGACGGCACCGGTCAACTCACAATGTATTTGCGCATGTTCGTGTCGGTCGTGGTACCTCGGAGTTTTGTGCTGCTGAAGTCCTTATAACTCGCATGTAACAAGAACTTGCAGAAGAGATGGTCAAATTAATTCTCTTCTTAGAAAATCGAACAAAAACGTTTGATTTGGAATTGTGAGTTGTTTGGATTCTACATAAATTAATTCGGTTCATTTATTCGTGACGTTTTCTCAAAAGAAAAACAACTGTGGCGGTCATTTCTTGTTCGGGAAATCTCCCTGCACAAGATAAAGCTCATAAATCCCTGCAAAATGTACATCTTAGCACTGACCAGTCTACTGGTTTTTGTAGAGTTCGAATCTGAATTTCATTGCTGAATGATGTGCTGAAGGAATCCGTCAACAATATTTCGCTATTTGCTGATCAAACAAAAGGCAAAGTCATTTCGTTGATAACCGAGTATTCAAAACCGCCTCTTCTCCGGTTTCGTAGAAATTGCCGTCACTATGATGAAGAACTAATTGTTAGTCCCACTAATAATAACTAATTAGCTAGTTTAATCATTTGTCAATACTTAGTGAGTGTTAGTGGTGAGAGATTATGTGGTTCATCAAATTAGCCATCTTTTGATATGAACGGCCAACTCACCATGAAAAAACATGGAAACGCTGCGCAGTTGTTTCATCTTTGTTAAGAATAACCAGCGGTCCATAGTCCCCTCGCCGGAAATGGGATGAGAATACGGGTCGAACAATTGCGACAAATAATGTTGTTCATGTAGCGAAATGGCTAAGGCTTCCAACTCACAACCTTTCCTACTCATTCTAGTCCCGGCGCGATGGGTATGAGTTGCTGATGGTTTTTAACAAGGTTGAAATCACTGTACATTGATCTCATGGTTTCCTAATGTTGAATTGTTCGTTCATATTACATGATGAAAAATTTCATTAATATTTATTTAGTTAATCAGATTTACCCATTTGTCTTTATATCTCGAAATAAGGAATCATTTGCAATTCCCTCGATTTCTTTTTTACCGACCCCTCGTGTTCACTGTTCAATATCACCCATTAGGTTTGTGACAACATTTGCATGCTCCAAACGGGATGAGTGACCGTTAAAGCAGTACACGTGTGAACTACGGAGATACTCTCCTGATGTGGATGCGTTAACCATGAAGGTCATTCGTCTCATTATGCAGGTGTAACCGTTCGATTTTGCAATCGAAATTTGTAACTGTCTACCTGATTCATAAGCTTGAACTGACAGTTGTAAAGTCAGTTTGGTGAATGATTATCCGTGGTGCTGAGAACGCTGAGACTTGACAACTACTTCGACAATGAACATTTTAATTAGCCCAATAATAATTACACTCCCGATTCCATTTTTATTTGTTATTTAAAGAGTGGACAATATTTCAGAAATGAGAATGTTAGCCCTTCAACAAATACCGAGTGCGGAAATGCACGAGGACGGGAGTCAAACCGGCAATGTTCGCATTTAAAAGCCAATATATTACCTGTTTTACAATTGCTGATCATGAAGTCTGCACGAAATTACCAGTCATTGTATTCGGCCTGAACCAATATTAGCATTATAAACAGTTTAGAACTAATTCTCAGTCAATCGAAGCATATCACGAACAGTATTCATGTACGCACTCCTTCACATGGCTCGCCTAAATCTACCGTAGTGTTTGGATGATCTTCAGGACTCCGTAACTCGAATTACGGCACACACACACACACACAGAGAAAGAGAGAGAACTCCGGTATTGTATTCTTTCAAGCGAACTTTCCCATAAGGTCGTTGTCTTGCAGAGATTGGGTTTACAAAGGCTAATTCAATGTGGAATTCATGCCAAAACACCGATCACTTTATTAGTACGGGGAGATTGCTGAGTTGACAACAATGACAGACCATTTTATGTGCTGAAAAAGATCGGCGCGAGTGGAAATAACTTTGGAAAGAATCCCCGTTGATGGTATGATAACAGAAAGAGGGGCTTGCCGATAGGTCGATTTCAAACAAGCAATTGTAAAAATTGTGAATAAGCAATCAACAGTTTCTATCAAATATCAGCCTTGTGGGTTCGAGTTAGGGGGTGGGGGGGAAGCACGAAGTTTACTCACATGATCAGTAACTTGTTGCCAAGGCTTTTTCGAATTGATTTTTATTTCCTATCCGTTTGTCGTCAGCTGACCACTGATTCGATTGGAAATAAAAACCGATCTGTTGATGATCGGTGAGAAAGTCGCACCTTGTGTGCCTCCACCGGTGACATTTTGAGCTCGGCTCATTAAGTTCCACCGTGATCAGTTCAGTTCCAATCAGGTAACTGGCTAGTTGGGTGACTGATAGTCGAGTTTCGCAGTTAACCTGCTGCGGGTCACACATTTGACGTCCAGCGCTGAGATTCGTTTCATGTGTTGCCTGATCTACGAATGATTTGTTCAGGCAAAACTGTATTAAGCCTTGGTAACTAAGTTCAAAGACCAGTGTTGTTGAAACTCGCCCGTGCACACACACACACACACACACACACACACCAATGCACAAGCACAAACCTCATGTCACCCGGGTTCCTTTACTGGCACGCAACATGAAAATGAATGTGATGAAGAGATTTGTCCACCTAATTGCCGGTGAGGTGCATGAAAGATGCGAAACAGGAAGATATAACCTGTCGTACGAATCATTCAATCGTGTCATTTCCACTGAGCGGTATCCGACAGGTCGGAATAGAAAGGCGAGAATAGTTGAACTGAGTGGGTTGTTTTATTTACTAACTAAAATGTGTCCGGTCCAGTCGTTAGAGATTCGTTTCCAATTCATTCAAAATAAAAAAATTAACGCACTCCCTTTTCACATGTTGTTGTGTGCAGAATATTTTTAAGAAAAATGCCCATAAACCAACCAGCTCAAACACGCAGAAACGGCATACTTCATCATGCATGTAACGAGGATGACAATGGGAATAAGACTCATAGCTGCAATAGTGACGTTGACTTTAACGGTAATAATTACATCAATATAAGTAACAGTAATGTTGACTAGGGTACTGCCAATAGTTCTGTCAATTAGCAACAAACTAGACAACTCCTTTCTTGAGAACGAAATTCAGTTATACGTGAACTGCTGGGATGATGGGTAGATGTAATGACTCAAATTAAATTAACCATCTGATACGGTTGAGAGGGTAAAGCAACCCGGGAACCTTTTTCGATCAGAGTAAAAAGATGCTGTAGTGACTGGACGTGACCAGTCCATGCCAGCAAGACTATTGACTCAGAACGAATATAATAACTGGGAAATCCAGTTTAGTATTCTGGTATAAAGTACTCAATACATTTTGCGATGAGTACAAAACCGGAAGAATTATAAGAATAACCGAGAGTTGAAAAAGCTCTGACCAGTACATAGGGTCTAACTGTGAATGATATAATGTTATTAAAACAGCGTTTTACAATCAAAACTTGCCTTGAGAAAGACTACCCACGTTAGTCAAAACGTTGGCGCATTACATCTACCAACAAAGGTGTTTTGTTAACATTATATCAATTCCAGTTAAAACCAATACATGGTGCATCGTTTTTTTCGATACGCTCCTTACATCATTTAGTCCTGATAGTCAATAGGGTCATTCCTAATGGTCAAACTGGAAGTCCAGGGTCAAGAAATATGTCTTCACTGACCGGAGCGGCAACACTGGACTGATCGATCAGGGCATTCTAA
This sequence comes from Fasciolopsis buskii, assembly GCA_008360955.1. Taxonomy (NCBI): domain Eukaryota; kingdom Metazoa; phylum Platyhelminthes; class Trematoda; order Plagiorchiida; family Fasciolidae; genus Fasciolopsis; species Fasciolopsis buskii. The sequence continues at coordinate 397,903 of LUCM01000451.1, read as the reverse complement.
CCCCACCCCACCCCTCCTTAAACGAGCGAACAGCTAAATCAGTCCTCCAGCCGCTGAAGCCACTTGTGACATTTTGACCAAAAAATTCCCGTTGGGATAGTTCGATCGAAATCCCAAATTCAGAGAGCTAAAAATATTGAACAACTTGACTAATTAGTGGATTTGTTTGTCTCCAGTGATTTGCATTCAGTGACAATACATGGAACCAGAAGTCGGCCCTCTTTTCCGTGGTCACTATGTCCACTTACTGTTTCATTTTCCTCAGTCTCTGAGGTCTGCACCACAGTTTATGGTTGAAGCCTCAATGGCTTCTAGGGTGCCGTGCAAGACTACTAAAAGGTGGTTTTCCGCTCTTAAACTAAAGGAAGTACTGTAGTTGAAGAACTTGTATCTTTTTAGGCATACCAAAATCTTCCTTAATGTAACGCAGAAAGATTGTAGACATTTAAATTTTAACTATATATATATATATATAGTGTTCAAGTATAGCTTAAGAGATACTTCAGACCGCGAGTATATAAGCGACACGAAAACTGAACTACCATGAAAAGGTTTGGACATGTGGTATCAATGTACAGTTTCTCTTCCTCTCGGTCGCATTGCAGTGATAATTGTCTCCAAGTCATAGGAAACATCTGCATCATATTTTACCACAGATTCCGTATGCTAAATCTTGCTCAGATCCATTCTTGGAAAGAAATTATTTCACGAAGTAACCTTCACATGTCATTACGATAACTTGAGCAACGTGATTTCTGTTGATAAATTTTTAATTAAAAAAGAAAACACATCGATTAAAGTGATTTGTATTTTTAGTCGGAAAAGCGATCCACATACTCTCCCATAACTATGGATTTTGTTTTTGAACTGAAACTCAGTGTATATTTGGGAATAGTTAAGTTTTTTACTGTCATCGTTTTCCCCTAATCGCCAAATCTCTCGTCAGTCATTCTTCTGCAGTGTAAAACGTGAATCGTCACGTCAAATGACGTTGGTCTAGCGACAGAAAAGCAGTGTACACGAAAGAACCACTCATTTCAGACAAAGACCTTTAGCCATGCTCACGTACTACCGGCAGTTGAACTTGTCTTCTGATGGCTAAACCCCATTTAATCAATATCTCTCAAAAGGTGGACTGTGATCGACTCAATCCGTTTTCACTTATCAACCAACCGCATTGCATAAACCGTCTAGAGTGGATGCAATGAATCAAACTTTTGTGATTTTACGTTGCTACACTGATTATCGATCGTCAGCATTTGGTCTTTTTTGGTAATCATTTATTCACCTTTAAATTGCTTCAACTGATCCGATCAAAATCCTGTCTCCTCATTTATGTCAAAGAGGATAACAGGTTTTGAAATTCGCCTTGAGTCGATCACCGGATCAGTCACTTTTGATAATTGATTTTCTCACGTGCAGCTCACGTGCGATAGATTTCAAACCCATGAGGTTGAGCCCAGGAACAAATTGATTCCAGATAGATTCGATGTCTATTAAGCCTGGAACCATGGGAAGTTCAGTTTTTGGTCAAATGTGCATAGCCAAAACGGAACACTCGTGCACTGCTTGAAGAGATTTTTCCCAACAGAGCGAAGTTTTTTCACGCTCGTTCACTTTTTCACTTTTCACGGCCGATCGACTCAACTTATGACGAAAAAATTATTAGTAAGATGCAATTAGACTGGAGTTCTTAGGATATTATATTAATAAAACTCCAGTGGTATACATTGGTCTCACATTAGAGCCATACCGACAGGATAAATCGGTCAGGCTGTTCACTGGTATTAAATCGCTTTCCGGTTTTTTTTAAACTCACCCATTATATGTATTACGGCACATATAATAGATTCGAGGAATTCCCTCCACTCATTTATAATGGAGACATTTCCCTGATTAGTTGAATCAAACAATTTTCCCCAACAGGTTGGGAATTGTCATCAATGAACGAATTTCCGAAGAGAAGCATGATCTTTTTTATAATGGAAACGGTAGTAGTAGTAGTAGTAGTAGTAGTAGTAGTAGTAGCAGTAGTAGCAGTAGTAGTAGCAGTAGTAATGATGACCGTACTGGTATTTTGTTGTCAGTTCTAACCAGCATACACTAATGAAATTGCACCTGGCTTTTCAAGTTCTGTAAACAAAAGTAATTCCACAAAATCATTGATCATTGCTCTGCTGAGTGTCATCACGGCGCTGGTATCTTTACAAGCCAGCAACGACTAGAGCGTCAATGGTAATTCTTCTGGACTTGTATTTAGAGCTTGTGCATTATATAATACTAACATGTGTGCATATAATTATCCTTGTTTGTCTTTCGAAATCAGTCGGATTCAGCGTAACTTGTCAAGTCTCTTGTTAAATTAGATATAGCCCGGCCAAATCCAACAGTCACACGCAGAGTCTTCACTGACTGGTGGCTAACCAAGACCTGTTGAGATGGTAACACTCGCTCCGCTCGCAGCTGGATCTAGCAGGCTCGACCGTTACGGACTCAACGAACCGTGAGCTTATTTCGTGCAAAGGCCAAATCCGGACGGAGTGGGGAAGCAGAATGGTTGAGAAAAATTCTTAGGGCAACATCTTACACACTTCATTTGGTTCGACTCAGCCAAGCCCAGCTGCATGCGGTTGTCCACGCGGTCACATGCCATGGAACAAACGAAATCTGCTTATGCGACGTTGAACGGCCAAGGACCTAGTTGGTGGAAATCCGTGCCAACTCTGTCGTGCAACGACACAACACACACGCATGCAAAATTGGTGATCAAATACTACTTGAAACAGTCAATTCGCCGAGGTTATAATATCTATAAATGATCGTTGAATAAAACGGACATTAGCTTGTCAGTCTGAACAATTTCTGCCTATCACCCAAGGCATTCGCAGTCGAAGTGACATCCAAACTATGTTGATATCGGCCTGGCGTCTTGTGCATTCCCTCAAGTATGGATTATCTGCTGTAAAATGGTTCATAATAGTGCACGCCAAACCTGTTAATAACCTGTTTTGTGTTGGATAACCCGATCATTATGTGACTTCTCAATTCATTTCCGGATTTGGTCGATAAGTATGAACGTCATGGACGTCGCATAGGGTAAATTTCTTTGGAAGGCAAATTGACCATTCGTCTATTCCGTTTCGCAATGTAGGAGCAGATCCACATGCCAACCAGAAATTACGATGATGAAATCTATGTTCATGCAATTACAAACAAGTTTGAAATGGTTTTGAGAAAAGAAAGCGTGAATAGCTTGATTTTTCCCGTATAACTATGACAGATACACAATATCAGTGCTTGAAACCAAGGCAATAGATGGGATCGTCACCTGTAGGACGAGATTTACGATCGGGGATTTTCACGATGGAAGCCAACTAATATTTCGCCGATCTCGATTGTTGCTGGAGTCTAAGTAAGTGGACGATTCTGATCTGTTATCAGCTTTTACCAAACTGCATATTCGCAACGGTGTTAATGGAATATCAATCAACTCCTGGTAACTTTGGCAGAAACCTTCAGAAGTTTGTAAAAATCGCAAAGCTTCTGGCTTCCTATAGGGTGATTGAACTGCAAATGCACATGTGTGAATTTCGCACACGGTTTGGTTCACGTGACCACAGGTTATTTCTGCTTACAGAATAGCCATGACCAACGGAATGTCCCCAAAAGAACAGGTGACCGGGGATGCCGTTGCTCGAACCGGGAACCGCATGAATCAAATAATCACAGTGGTCCTTGCCAGTCTACAGTCAATTATTATAGTCTCCATCCTCAGAATTCGTAGCATATGTATATGTTTGGGGTGGCGATAGTTTGGTTGGGTCGGAGGCATTGCGTTTCTATGATTGCGAGGACGTTGATCGTGTTCCACATACAATAGGTGTTTCAGTTGTATGAAAAAGTGTGTCAACTGCCATCCACTTGATAATCGAAACTGTTTTGTTCCGTCTATTGTAAACTGATATGAGCACTGGTTGTTGAATAAGACTATTAGAAAGAACACAAGCATGGGCATTGTCAGATGTGACTAGTGTGGCTTCGGAAAGCCAATTTGCTGCGTGTGTGTGTGTGTGCTTGCACACTCGAGGAAATACGCACGCGCTTGTAGAGTTGTCTTCACAGTATCATGTAGAGGCGAAAACAGACCAGCAAAAACCATGTGTGAACATTCTCGCTCGTATTGTGTTTACAGATTGGAAAGCAAGTTGCTATGCCTTTCATGTTGCTGGTCCAGCTAGTTAGTCGCGTGACTGCCACCGAATAGTTCATTCTAATCGGTACCTGATACGGTTATAATGTTGGTTTTTAGTGAGCTAATCTGATTCGAAAGCTTTTTTTCTAAAAAATTATCGTCACCGCATACAAACAAAACCGCTCGAAATTATTCCAATTTAAACTGATTAACAATAATCATAATACCTTTTTAAGGACATCGATTTGAGTTGCCTAAATCAAAAGTGATGACAGCGATGGGACAAAAGTTGGATGACTGTTCTCAATTGAATTATTTCCTAAGGACATTGCCATGTCAGCAGTAAATAATTGAACTTTCACTGTTGAAGATGGTCATCGCTTTGCATAAGACCGGCATTACTTTTGACAAAATTTTACCACTACTAACATTATTATTGTCATTATTACTATTGCCATCTATCAGTCCGTCTGGAGTCCAACGAACGCAATAATCTGAACGTCGATATCTCAGGCGATCCGTTGCAAAGGAACACTGAACATACATATCCTTTTCTGTCTTGACAGACGTCATTCAGCCTTTTCAAATGGAGTTGAGTGAACGAGTAAGAAAAATTCACAGCTCGATTTGTTCTCGGGCCATATGTCGAAACTGTATACATATTGTTGAACTCACCTCCTCAAGAGCCCCGTTTGGCGAGAAGTTCAAATTTCGACGGCTTTGTTTGATTGCATCGAGAACCAATGGGACAGAGATACTGGAATGTGAATCAGACGATGGGCAAATGTGCTGGGGACTAGGTGGAAACTTTGTCTCGCCTGCTAGCAGATTGCGTTCATCTTCAACCTGAACCGTTTCGTTTTTTATTGCCACTGACATCAATGAAGCACCGGGAGTTGAAATATCGGGTGGTGATGAGGCAACTAACGACGCTTGTTCTGGTTGTGTCAGCCTCGGAGTGGATGATACTTGCTCGTAGCTGCCTGGACTCATACTGCTTGGATGCACCAACTGACTGATTGAAGAAAATCTGGTCTGGAGTGAAGGAAGCCAACTGGTGCGTGGTTGTTGTAACATACTCCGAATATCTGTGCGAAAGAAGCCAAAACAAAACGAGGAAATGTTTATTTGGGAATCCAATTTTCAGCTCGTGTAAGAGGAAGAGTGCGTTTGTTTTTCACATGCAAAATGAAGTCCAACCAGTGGGAATCGAGTCAGCACTAATCCAAGTAAAGGACAGTTACCTTTACCATCGAACTGTAACAGTCCACGATTCTCGACTGATTAGACGAGGAGAGCGAGGCCACTGTCCAATTGCTAATTTGAAATCACGGAAAATGCGGCACATTTATTCACTCTTTTTTGGGAATCGTTTGTAGCGCATGTTTACCTTGTTCGGACTCATCTGCATATTATCCCACCGTAATTCCAACTAACTCGACACATCGCCCATCCGTTACGGGCTTTGCAGCGTCGTAGACTGTTGACCACAAGCACTCGACTCCTGTGCTAAATGGTAACTCCTTAAGAAGAATAAGTTTGACAAACTGTAGCGTCATCGACTTTGGAATCCCAAAAGTGTCGGTTGTCTTCTCAATGCTATCAGAAGGTGAAATCAATAAGTCATACTCATTTAATTTCTTATTACCCCGCCAGAACAATTTACTCACTTTGTGTTGACAGACAGCGAAAATGTGTTAGTAAGTTAAGTGTATCGAAAACGTTACCAGCACTACCTTTCTTTGTTTTTTTTAGCTTTTTACTCCTTTCAATAATGGAACAACAGTGTACATCATTTTCAGAAAGCTGGCCGCTGCCAACAGAGGACTGTCAGGTGAGGAAGTTGACTGGTGGTAGGAGGATTCGAACCGGCGGCTTTCCCGTCCAAATCCCACTACCTCATCCATTTGAGCCCCACTGACGATCAGTGTTTGGCATATTCTGACAAGTATCAAAGTAATATTTGCTGACGAAGACAAATCATTAGAAAGCCGTAGAAGGGTGGGGTAATTTGTGTGACCGGGAATGGTATCCACTTTGGATTATGGTAGTGCTATGCATAGGAAAGATGGATAGCTGATCAAAACAACCGATTAAGTTCGGCTGTACATATATATATATATATATATGTTGCTACAGATTCGATTCTGGTGAGAAATATCAATCAATTCGGAGTGTACAAGTATGTGGATGTTTGGACAAGAGAGCATCGGGTACGCATACCTGACGAGCGACAATAACCGCGAAACCAGTCGTGTGCTCCCGGGCTAATTTTGTTTACGCATCCAGATACTACTTCCTGCTTATATATATATATATATATATGTATATATTCGTTCCTTACCCGCACACACTTCGATGTTCGCGGTGTATTCCGTATACGCATTCTAAAGAGCTTTTGGTACCATTTCTTTCATTCGCCTGACCAGTTGTCGTCGTTGGTGTCTTATAGAATTTATTGACAGTAATTTTTGTAACAGACCAATGAAATGCGCGACGATTTTTATATAGTTTTAACTACGGTATCCTTCAGGTATTCCCGACACCAAATGGACACCTGTACAGATAGTTTACGCATCACTAGCAAGAGTGATCATTCCATACTAACCACTTAAACAGCGGTGCTACTTTTGAATTTTCATCAGTTCCTTAGTCACATGCATCGTAGTCCTTTCTGCGTTGCTGAGCCCTCAATCAGGTGCAAAACAGAGATGAATATTTAACTATTCTTCTTCGGTATGCACTACATGAGCTTGTCAGGACAATGCCCAGTCGGACTTTTGTTCGAGCACTCTGATCAAATGGATTGTGATCAGCTACATCGAACTCCAGTGATGAGCTTTGGGCTTGGAAATAATTGGGACCGCCTTCCATATAGCAAAACTCCGGCCAGTCTTGCCGGCTCGATCCGAAATTACTCAGTACCGGTCACCTGCCAGAACCTGTTGCAACTCGATTCAATCAGCAATTTATTTTACTTCTAGCCTACAGTTTATAGCTAACATATCGAAAAATCAAATGTCTAACCGGGCAAATGATAAATTGTGGATGACCAGAATCAGAAAGCTGATATTTCTGCAATAACACAGCTCATAATGTCGCTTGATGATAAAGATTAGTTTGGGGAACCAGTTTGCCAGTGCGAGGCATTCTTCTTCAACATTTTGTGCACAAATGTTGGTCTGCGTGTGTATGAATGTCCCGTGTGTTCATTATAAACCGACATAAGCACAGCAAAAACGATATGGCTCATTTTTTTCGGGACAGTCTACCGTCTAACTTGTCAGTACGTCACATGTTATCTCAGAGATAATGGCGTCAAATTTTTGTTCCTGTTTGCCTGACTGACTTTTTCCCAGTTTTCCGTTCCAAGCAAACTCACATAAATTGAGTGATTGAGCAAGGTTTCAAATAATCGTTTGTTCTGTTCTCACTCACAGCCGGGAACGTGGGTGGCACATTGATCGTTTTCCGTGAGACGTCAATGGCAGGAAACGTGAGTTACATCCCCCTGACTCACAAAGGATAATCCCTACTGGCAGTCTGTTTACGCAACGTTTTTGTCACCGGCTGTTCACTGGTCACATGGATTCTAACTCTCAGCTAATGTTTATTTGTTTATTCACTTAATTATTTAGTTGGTTGGTTGGCATTCATTAATTCGATAGATAACTTTTCATCCCTTGTATTCGACTGATTGGCAGCAAACGAATGTATGCACTTTAGTTCTAGCGTATCTACTTGAAACATCAGGAAAATGATCGGGGACTAACAACTCGAACACGGATAACCTGTCTAAACTGGATACATTTTGTTCATGCAATTAACAAGGCCATCATGCTAAGTGATTAGCGATCTCAGAACTCGATGATTACGCACATCTGTCACTCATTTCCTGTGTACTCTTCCAAGTTCATCCAATGGTTGGGAGTTGTATGACATTAGCAAAACTTGTTCATATATATTTCTCACCAAACCAGTTGCGGAATGATTTTGTTTGTATTCTTTAATCTGACAAGATCATGGTGAAGCGCTTCTGAGAAAGGCGTGATTCAGGCTGAATTATTTCCAGTAAAACATGAAAGTGCAAATATACCAACTGCTTTTGACAATCTGATGTTACGGACGGAAATGAATGAAAAACTTGGAATTCACTAGCAGTTGATTTCTACTCTAGCCCAACCTACTAGACAATGCTATTTCACTTTCCTTTTGCAAGTGTTTCGACGAGACAATTTCGAGAAAAATAACTTTTGGCCAAAATTGCCTGCATACTATCCTACCAGTTGGATTAGGTTACTCGTCCACCCGAACTGTTTATCGTACGATTTGAATGATTAAATGGATAGATGTGAAAATATATGCCCTAGACGAGTTTAGCATGCCAAGTAGTATGAACTTACATAAACAAGCAACAGTGGTAACCGAATTCAATTATTTTTTATAATATTACCTGACAGTTCCCCTTTAACACTGCCGATATGGACACTTGGTTCTTCATATCAAGTAGAACAATCAAGTTCACCCAACTGCTCCCCCGGTGCATGATCAGGATACGTGTTGCCCCATCAGGGCAAGGGATCCGTCAAGGGCATGTCAATCTGAACAAATCGAGGAGTATTTAACGGACACATCTATCCAACCGGATGAGTTCTAATGGCCCATAAACTAAACGGTTGCACGTATTAGAGTCAAGCCTTGGGGTGACATTCGCAAAGTAACTGTTACAAGCAGTAAACAAAAGCATAATTTTGTACCCACAGTCGGGCGGAGATTGAACAAAACAGGTGACTTACGACAATAATGTGTGAACCCCGAAATGTCCCAGTGATCGTGGGCTAGTCAAGTAGATGGATGGGGACGATCTAGATCGTGTCTAGACATGATCTAGACCAAGAAAGCCCCGACAACAATCAAAATCAATCGGTCAAACAAGCAAAATATGTCGGTGGGATCTTTGAATATAGCATGACGTTTTTCCCCCAGCTAAATGCATTTTTGGCTGTTCTCCCCCTGACACACAGATTGTTAGTGACATCCTCTTGGTGAACGATTGGTGAGTAAGCCAACTAAAATATTACTGTAATTACATTACTTTTTATAGCTACGATAGTTATCACTAGAATCCCAACCTCCACAAACAAAATAATTAACATCGGTTTTGGAAAATTCATCAACATTAGATCATGGGGCGTTCACTCGAATGCGTAACACGTGTTTGCGTAATTCGAGTGGACAGTCGGTTATCCTTACAAGAAGTATCAGAAGATCTCTAGGAATGATTTTATTACCCAACTCTGACAGCAAATGCACTACTAACATCTAGATGTTCCTTCCTGGGTTCGAAATCCACCGAGATAAACGTCTGTCACATTTGGGTCCACACAGTTAATGTGATCGGTCCGTGAATCCAAATGACAGACTGTTTGATTCTATGGACTAGTCGAAGTACTCGGACTCATTTTACGAATTGGCAAGGTTGGTAAATTGGCTTTTTTGTGACGGAAATTGTGGACAATCGATCAGATCACCTATGGATCACATGAATTAGGACCGGATGATCATGATAATTTCCGCACATCGCGTTCACGTGATGCAATCGGTTCCACATTCACTGTGGCCGAATCTCAGATAGGTCCTTTTTGGTTAAATATTATCGATTTAAATGTACACCAAAACAGAAAAATGCATTTCCATTCCGCCTGCAGTTGGTACTACGTTTTGTTGCAGGTTTAGAAACAATAAATCACCAGTAATCGACGCACTTACGTTACAATCGCTTCTTGAATATTTGCAAACACCGGACCGCGAGTGAGCAGGAACAGGAATTAGTCGATTTTGTCTGTTCTTCTGATTTTCACACCAGATAAATAAGTGGAGATGGTAAATTGTTTGCGAAACACTTGAAAACGGTAGCTTGTTTGTGGACGAAATCGCGATGATTTAAAAATTAACAGATGATAATAAATTTCCCGGCTAATTTGAAGACAGCACTCAGACAGGAACAGTTGGAAGTTGTCGTAACAGTCTTGACGATGATGGGTACGGTTACGCCGATGATAAAGATTATGGCGCCGATTAGTTTTATCGATGCGGGAAATAGAACTAATAATTTTCGGTTTTTGTACCGCCTCTGACCGTGGACGTCCGTAGGGTGTGAGGATTCATTCAATCGCACTGATTTACTCAAACGAAATGTACGCATACAAACACGTATGAACAGCATGAACACCGAGACACGGTGGTAGGTGTGCTTAGCAAACTTCGGCGAAAGGGGCCGAGATGAGCAGAAACCAGTTGATGGCATCTGCCGGATGGAGAGAGAGCGTGCAAGCCAGGATGAAGAGAGAACAAGGTGCAATTTTAAGATTCCTATCTTGTAGAGGGTACGTGTGTGTATGTGTATGTATGTATTTATGTGTACTGTGAACGGACTGGACATACTATTATCTGTAGGTGAAATGGCGTTCGGTGTTTGTGGCCATTCGTGCGATATTAACCAGCTCCATTACTCTCTCTCTCTCTCTGTCGTTCGCACACACGTTCAATGACAAACGTTGCACACTCACCCTCTGATGCATCGTGGTGAGAACGTCGCTCTCACTGGTCAAAAGATTCGTCCGGCACTGTGTCAGTCAACAAATGTTATTTCACTCTTGAACGTCCTCATAGTCTGAGAGACAGAGAGGAAGGGTGATACACGAATGTCAGGGTGAAAGTAGTGCGGCCGTCACCGCCCACATTTCCGATTGGCCCGCTAGACAACCAATCAGCCCTGTTTAATTGGCAAAGCAACTCCGCACGCGGCGATTCGAACACGGCGTTCACGAATAGGTTTGGAGTTGTTTGACAGACTGATTGATTGGAATTCCGTGAAAAATACTAGCGTTTCTTTTCCGCTGATTGTGAAAAAACTATTGGTCAAGCGTGTGCACTTGACTTCGAGTTGTACACTTTGTAACGAGGACTAAAACGTACAAATATGTGGCTCCGGTTGGGTGGTTTTTATAACGGATTCGTTATCGCAGTGCCCCAAAATCGTATTCCATTTCTAGTGGCAAATCCTATTCTCCGTGATCTTCCAACAGCAAAAATTCTGCCCTGGAAATCTTTATTTTCAATTAATCTTGCATTGTTTTCACTTGTTGCGCAACAAATTTGTACGTTTTTAAGAGCCGCTTAATTTTGGGGCAACCGGCTTCGAGGGCATTCAAACTCAGTAGATTTTGGATTTCGTGTCCACATAATGGAGTAATTAAGCATCCTGGTAGCATGGCGGAGGAAACAGCATGAGGAGAATAGTTACTTTCATCAGTATAATAAACTGTTGCGTCATGTGTGAAATCAAAGTACTATTGAAGCCATATCTAAGGGCCAATGCGACTGAAAAAAAGGAACATTATTTGCAGTTCGTCAATTCTTAACTGCGTTTCTTTGTATCGACTACCCCCGTGACCCATGACTTCGTAGGTACTCTACTAATCGGCTACAGGATGAGAGATTATTTTTGGGGACCCTACTCTGATCCTTTGGACACAAAACATAATCTCCTAAGCGTTGAGGTTAATCAGAACCGGTGTTCCACTCGATAAGTTTTTCGTTCATCTCAGATCAGGGACCCACTTCTCCCCTTGAGCTCTCTTCAAACCCAGTGATCGAGAATTTCATGTCGCTCAGTTCTCTCAGGATGCAATGTTTCAAAAAAAAGAACAATGGCGTTCCTACTGAGAAGGCACGTTTACTATGTCACGGTCTCAGTAGCGCACTGTCACGATATCGTGCAGAGCAAACTTCTGCCAATTGAATATCCATCGCATCTAGGACCCGTCTGATACCCATCCGTGGTCGTTGGGTGCACTTCCCGTCATATTTACTACTAACTGTCATTTCAGTGACCACTATTTTATCAACAACCGATGGATGCACTAGGTACCACACAGCTCGGTCTCTGTGAAACCAGAAGGCCCCAGTCTATTTTGAAACTTCTGTCTTCCACATATCGCAGTTTGATCTACCATCTAATTATTCTTCAAATACCTCGACTCTATCCCATGAATCGAAGTTCACATTTCACAGAGCTCGGTCCGCGTAGACCACGGGTTTTTCTTTGAACTCCTTTCCTTATGAAATGAGCGAGACATGCATTACTACGACGAACCGCAAACTCTAAGGTGTGAGTTCAGATTCACTCACTGTTTATCACTTATCTACCTCGAAATTTTGCAGCGACTAAGACCGCTTTCCACAACGATTGGAGAATTATTGTATACATTTTAGTAGTAGGAGATTGAATGTTTACATGAAATAATTCACCATGTGATATCATCGCTCAACTCACCATAAAGAAACCATGGAAGCACTGTGCAGCTGTTTCATTTTCGTTAGGAATCATCAGCAGTGCATATCGCCCGCGCCGCGCCCGAACTGGGACGCGAACCCGAACAAGGATGAAACAGCTCTACACTGCTTCCATCGTTTCTTAGTCGAACGCCTTANTCTCAGTAGCGCACTGTCACGATATCGTGCAGAGCAAACTTCTGCCAATTGAATATCCATCGCATCTAGGACCCGTCTGATACCCATCCGTGGTCGTTGGGTGCACTTCCCGTCATATTTACTACTAACTGTCATTTCAGTGACCACTATTTTATCAACAACCGATGGATGCACTAGGTACCACACAGCTCGGTCTCTGTGAAACCAGAAGGCCCCAGTCTATTTTGAAACTTCTGTCTTCCACATATCGCAGTTTGATCTACCATCTAATTATTCTTCAAATACCTCGACTCTATCCCATGAATCGAAGTTCACATTTCACAGAGCTCGGTCCGCGTAGACCACGGGTTTTTCTTTGAACTCCTTTCCTTATGAAATGAGCGAGACATGCATTACTACGACGAACCGCAAACTCTAAGGTGTGAGTTCAGATTCACTCACTGTTTATCACTTATCTACCTCGAAATTTTGCAGCGACTAAGACCGCTTTCCACAACGATTGGAGAATTATTGTATACATTTTAGTAGTAGGAGATTGAATGTTTACATGAAATAATTCACCATGTGATATCATCGCTCAACTGACCATAAAGAAACCATGGAAGCACTGTACAGCTGTTTCATGCTTGCTAGGAATCATCAGCAGTGCTTATCCACCGTGCCCGAACTGGGACGCGAACCCGAACAAGGACGAACGATTCTGAGTCGAACGCCTTAGCCATTACGCTACCGGGCAGGCTCTGAACGGTTTGTTGAACTTCACCACATGATGTTGCACCTATCCGTCGCTGACTTGCGCGGTTACTGTCCATTAGCTCAAAGCGATCGATCCCTACTGATAGACGACTTCTCTGCAGGTAGCCTAAGTACAACGAAGGCTTTGGATATAACCTACAGAGCTTGATAACTTGGCACATTTTAGCAGTAGGAGATTGAATGCTTTCATGAAACAATTTACCATGTGATATCATCGCTCAACTGACCATAAAGAAACCATGGAAGCACTGTACAGCTGTCTCATCCTTGTTAGGAATTATTGTATGCGTGAATTAAAAAGACCACGACTGTGCACTCGCCAGTATGGTCGAGATTTTTCCTATTCTCGATTGCGGATTGCTCACAAGCTTCAGATGCGTGGATGTGACAGATATTTCACGAAAAACAGCCCAACTTCCACTCTCATCGTGTGTTCTCAGCAGAAATAAAAATAAGGCACTGTGAATATGGGAGGGGGGCTGAAGACAGAAAAATTAACTCGTTATTGAATTGTAATTAGATTGTGGCCCACTTCGGTTAACATTTTCACTAATAAATCTTTTCGTTTTCATTGCTGTCGATCTGATTAATAGATATTGGAAAAAGGAGGGAATAAGAAAGACAGACGAATGAAGCAGGTTAAGTGTACTGTTGAAAATCCAGTTATCACTAAGAAGCCAATTCCGGATTAGTTTCGATTCCACCTCTAGGGACTACGCGCAATTTAGTACCGCGTGATCTCCATGGGCTGAAGCACGAGACCAGGGGAGGATTTCGTGATATTCCAATGGGCAGCGCAGATTTTGCAAACAGATATCTCTGAATAACGCATGGTATAGCACATCGCAAATCCTATTTGCTTTTCAATCTCTTCGGACTGATAATGTGCATCTTACAAGATGGTGCTCCAGAAATCAAATAGAAAAGTTTTAAAGACAGATATGAGGATATTCTTTAGTAAAAATAGCCTCTAGAAAGACTACCTACGGTAGTCGAAACGTTGGCGCATTACATCTACCAACAACGCTGTGTTATTAACATTATATCATTCATGTTCTATAGTCTTTCAGTTGTGTACGATATGATCTTACAATTTGGTTTCGTTGTACGGATTTTATTAGGAACAGTCACAGCCGTTCGAAAGCGATAAATGAGTTGTATATGATACTCGAATTGCTTTTTGGAGTACCAATTGTGGTACGAGGTACCACTGTACGGTTTCCCACAATAAGTCAGAATGGTATAATGACTATTCGCGAATGAGTGACAATACGTAGATCTTTCACGAAATTTGGTCGGCATATTTGCATTCGTAAACTTTGAGACAATGCACAGTCAATCAATGCACGAAACAAAACGGATTTCTGTCCAGGAAGGCGGATTGCATTTCACACTTTAGTGAACGATATCCGAATGAGCCAATAGGATGGTAGTTTCCAATAGTTTGGGCATAATTCCGAAATACCGTGGGAAACGATATTTACCGAATGACGCCGAGTAAGATGAGAAGAAATGGGGTTATTTGTAGTCGCGCCAAAATTTTTCGCAATCAGAGTAATTCCCGCATAAGCCCCAATAAATTCTTGTTTCTTTCACCGTACAAATATTACTGATGTGGTCTAAGTGACAGTAACTAATAGTGTCACCATTATTAGGATGTATATTATTATTAATGCTAACATTATTGCTTTTATCTAAGTCTGTGTACAAATTTGTTCCAAATAAAGTCCACTTAGGATGACAAATGCACACACAGATCTAGTGTGTTCTAGTCCCACTTGTCTTTGTTAATCTGTCTTCTCTGTACAATGATATTTCACTGAATGTAAAATGAATACCACAAACGAGGGGTGACAATCTGTTCACATCCACGCTGTTCCCAAAGCCTGTACAAAATTTCCTTGTGCAGAAGTGGATTAAAGGAACAGTGGATCGGAGGAGGGGGTTTCCTGATAACATTTTCCTCCAATCGCCCCCTCCCCCTAGTTCATCAATCCTGCTTTCATCGGTTGATTGAAGCATTAAAATGTACCTGTTTACATAATCCGTCGAAAAAATTTGACGCTTGTGCGAAAGTCACGGTGAAGTAGTTTTTCGCTTTAAATCCGTTAGACTAGTAGTAGTCTAATGTGCGGGACTGTCTAATTCCTTCAAGTGTATCATTCGACATGGCTGAATCTGATTGAATCCTTCCATTTTTTCTCGTACACACACACACACACAGTGAGAAAGAGGAACGTTGCATTTCCTAACGAACTTTGAAGATGGTTCACTAAACGAAACGGAATTCGTTTGTCATCGGAATGAGCAGAGTGAACGGGAACAGAGCTAATTTCTTCTGTTTATTTTTGATTGATTGATCATCTGAATATACCCAGTGATGGTCTTTAATCGTACCGTCCGGTTTGCGAAAATAAAAGGATTTCATTTACACCACTGCCGTTTCGTTGTTGCTTATTTGTCCCTCTCTCTCTCTCTCGAACGAGACGCGAATCAGGTAAGAACGATCGAGAGTTGAACATTATAGCTTAGGAATATTAAGAGTGGGTTACCATGACTTATTGAATTTAAGTGCTACTACATATCGATCAAGTCTTGGTATTCTTTCGTAAGGTTGCTCTTGTACTTAGGCTTCCTTCAGCGAAATGATCGTTCAGGGGAGTCGTTTACCTCTGACATCAGTTTCTAGCTATCTAAAATTCACTGACAGATTGACGTGCTATGCCATGCGGTTATAGGGTCTGATAAATAGCTGACAACCGGTCCGGATAACCCGAGCGACTCATTTTAGTTCGTTCGCAGTTCATGTCCTCGTCCTCGCTGGTTGGGTAAACAATGGTGTAATCTACAACACTGAAGTAGTGCAAACTACCTAAGCTTGCCAGTGAGGTGACTGTGACTTTTTGTTTGAATAATAAAGATCTAAATAGCACCACAAGTAATATTAATACTGATAATACTAGAGCTATAATTATTATTATTTGTACTATTGTTGCCAGAAGTTGCAAAATGTCGTGGAAGTCACCATCCTTTCAGTCCTCTGCTTTCAGCCAGACTAGCATTTTGGCTATAAACCTTTTTCCCCCGGCCATTACGACTCTTCGTGATAGTTTTGTCGTGCAATATACCCTGAAATTGGCAAGAGGTAGTTAATCATCATTGTCATATGACTAGAATACGCGAGATTGCCGACTTCCTAGACCGAACCCGGTGCACATTGCATGACCCAGAAGAAACGCACTGAAACACTGGTTGTTCGGTGCACCGGACAAGGTTTGTTGCAGCGGAACTGAATGATCTAGGCTGGGGCGGGTGATGAGTGAACTTTCGGTGAGGACAACGAGTGGTAAGGAATATCGGTTGAGAGGGAGAGAGTGTAAACCTATTCACATGAGAATTCGGATTTCATCAGACCACGGTGTTCACAGTCGATCGGTACAAGGAGAATACGTTGTATTTGCACTCTCTCCGGCATTTCTATATCATCTTCTGTTATTTGTTCGCAAGCGGAACTTCACGACCAAAAAGTGCACAAATCTTTTTCTTCTGATTGAATCTACACACACACACACACTTCCCATAGGTGGAAGTCTAGTCATAAGGTTGACGCGTCACGAACATTAATGATCATTGAGAACTAACTGATTTCGGTCGGGCATGGAAATGGCGTGAAAGAAAAATTCACTTGTGGAAAAATTCGGCATAGCTAAGCTTGGTTACGACTGTCGGATGAATGAGACGGTGCACAGTATGACCATACCTGGCCACACGTGTTCTTGAAAAAACGAAATCCTAGGTTGACAACTCAGTTGGGCAAATAACCGACCAGCTTCTTTGGCGAAGACTATGTTTTGGTATACGAGATCCACGACGACGGATGATGAAATGATTCGTCAACAATCTCGCCTGGAGTGGAACGTACGATTTCACTAATAGCCGGTTGTTTTGTGAGATGGCAAATCCGCCTATTTTCTGCATCTACCATTTGAGACCGCGGGTCGAGGACGAACCAAAAAACACCTTTGTGGCTTATATATACATATATATATATATATATGTATAGTATGATGTACTGTTTTAGAACAAAAATAAAAATATCAAGGTAATGCAGTTTTTAACATGTGTTCACATTTACACTAAGCTCGAAGTGAACAGCAAATAATGACCAGTTGAGAAAATTCGCAAACGGACGGCAGCATTCAAATTACCACCGGTCCGATGAATCTTGTTGCGGTTTAGCATCTTTTTGGTTATCCGATTCGGTTCCTGTTCGTCGAGTGGACTTCGACCGGCGGGAGACGGGTATTTTTATCGTCTATGGCACAAAAACAATCAGAGATTCGAATCCCAGGTCAATCGGTCATTTTGATCGTAGATGGGAATCCGCTATCAGCCGGGCTGTAGTTTTAAATGATCCATTAGTGTCGCGTGTGTTTCTCTTACCATTCTGGGCATAAGAGTCATGGTAACCGGCCCATTATTAGGGTACTGAGTTCTGCAAATCATGAAACATGCCCCTCAATTTGCACTCGTTCTGCAGTAGCTTGGCTTATTCGTGCAAAGAACCGACAATCAGAAAGTTGGCCAGTTAGATCCGAAATCTTATAACGTAAACACATGTTGTGGATTTCCCATTTTCCGAAAATGGTTGATCGTTTTCCACCTCGTATACCCCATTATCTGGTGTCCACAATCGGCTCTGTTTTTATTTTCCCTTCTTACCAATGACATGCCGAAAAATATCAATAATATTTTAAACTTTTTCAGAAATTTACTTCTTTCGACCGGCGCAAAAGATAAAAAAATGAAAGACTTATCCAAACTCGATTCAATGAGTAGTTATTTTTGAAAAGCAAAAGTCTGCAGAACAGAGAAGTTTATTGCCCTGGTCATGTGTAAATTCAACGGAATATTTGGCGCGACTGAATTTGTGCATGACAGAATTTCATAATCCAGTACATTGTTCTTTTGTCTTGTTTAATCTTTCGTTGCTCCCGTGTCGCTTTTCCCTGGCTTGACAGGCAATCTGAAACAATCAACCTAACAACTTCATCATTAAGGTGGCGCCTAAACCGGAGGTCATGAGGCCACGAGTACGTTCATTTGAGGCTATTGATGGGAGAAAAGTGACAGACAGGTCGGTTTTTTCGTCAAATACCCCGTTCACCGTCTAGTATCTCGCCAAATAAGTGCACAAAATAGATTTTTTGCAATTCACCATGACAAGTTGCCTCGGGGCTGTTGGGTGATGTATCTGAACTGGACGGTATGGGTAGAAGGAAGAGAGAGCCAGAGAGAGAGAGAGAGAGAGAGAGATACAGACAGACAGACAGACAGACAGACAGACGGACAGACAGCTTGTATCCAGCCCACTTCTCTTTTAGATAGCCCAATCCATTTTTTATGCCGAACACCTACCTGACAAATCCCGCAAGTGACCTTTACACGTGCATGCGATCGGAACATTAACCCAGTCAGAACAATGTGATTCCTCTGTTGTAGGTCAACAGAAATGAGGGATAGGACGAGATTAGTACTGGAGCTTTTCGAAAAAGTGGTTATTTGCGCAAGTGAGAATGTATGCATTTGCATTCAAATTTCCCGTCAGTCTGCATACACATCTGGTCCCATTGTAAATTGTGAAAGAAGAAAACGAAACGCAAGCAATAACTAGAGAGCACCACACGCTACGTTTCCGTACACTACCTTTGTTATCGGCAGCCTGTCCTAGTCGACAGTTGCTCTAGAACCCGGGGAACCATCCGGTATCCCAGGTACCGGTACAGGTTGCATTGGTAGGCCTTATCCCAGGCCCTCGACCATAGGGTCTAACTTACAACGAAGTTAAACGACGCAGTCTTTTCGTGACGCACTAGAAGCTAATGATGGAGTCGCCCATTCGTACATGTCAGGTGCCCATCTCCACCGCCCTATATTCAGACTGGTTGAAAATCACGATTTATTCAGTTTTCTGCTAGTTGTCAGTCAAACCAACTGAATGTGCTAGACGGTCTATCCTTCGCACCTCATTGGTAACAGTACTAGTACGAAAAGACAATTAGAAATATTGCTTGAGATGGTTGATTTGTCTCAAAGCTTTTCCAATTGGTTTAAAACAGATAGGCTCTGTCGAGGAGGATACGGAGATCGATCCAGTGATCAACACATGGACTGTTCAAGATGAATTTCGGCGGTTCGCGTCTTCTCATCGTCCAATGCGTCACTTCGACAGCCTCTTAACAATTGCGACTATCTTACCGAAAGCCGTACAAACTGGTTTGCTGATAACAATAACAGAAATGAAATACCAAGAAGAAAAATATCGAACAGATTAGGTCTTTCTGAACGTTCGTTTAAAAAAATCAAGTTTGCAAAATATGGACAACTGATTTTCGACGGGAACAGCGTATACAGTATCACTTAAAATATTTACTTCGGTTTTCATAATCGATTTACGATGGAAATCATTCGTTAAGCGGTTCTTCAGGACAGGTTTACTCTAACGTTTGTATTGTAAGTCATTAGTAATGCTCTTAACATTTTATCGTGAGTCGAAATTATGACAAGCTCGACCTGTGCTCATATCCGTAATGGAACGCAAAACCATCTGCAAATCGGTGTGAAGCATCTTGAAGGGACTGAGAACACCTCCATTCGTTTCTTTTGTACGAGTCAATTCACCAGACCAGTAGAATACGGATCAGGAATCAGGAAAAAATTTCGACTGTCGGAAACTATTCTGAACAAGTTTTGGGGAGTGGAACTTTCCATAGTCCCGTAAGGTTTAGTGCTTGGCCAGAGTTCGTTTAGTTCTATGCCGAGTGGGATCTGTTAAATCGTTTTTTTTAGGTCGAGGATTGCGAGAAGCATACAGGTGGAACAAATTTCAAGGTTATTGTCAAATCAGAAATAGGTGCAGACTGGGTTAACATAGAAAAACACCTAGATTTTGGATTTGTGCACTGTCTTATTACTCCAATTTTAACGCTTACAAGTCCCCGCAGTTACAATCAAATCTGAGTCTCGTCGTCCTTAACTGATGTTCGATAAGGACAAAACAGTTGAATGGTAGATTGTTGTAAGTCTGAAAAAAGGTGTTTGGATTTCAATCTTCCAGTCAAAAGTGACTTCCGCTGAATAGTCTAATTCGCTTGCTTCAGACAAAGAAATCTAACTGAAGGGAAATATTTTGCTTGGAAATCTGTCTTGTACAGGCCAGTCAAGGTGACGGTCATATTCTGTGCCGACAATGTAGTGTTAGTGACTACTAACAGTCAGTCTGTTACAAAGAGTTTATATAGCATGACGAAGTGTTATGTGTTACCGTAAATCCAGAGTAACTTGAAATATGTATATTTGTGTCCTGGTGAGACTGAATATGCACATTTTGACTGTGCGTCTCCGTGCAGACTTAATCTCCATATATTCCTCCTGTAAACAAATGACTGCAATGCGACCCGGGTAGAAACGAACCACAAAAATCTTTCAGAATCCGAGACCTAGCTAACTAGATTACACTTAATTGCTATTTTTCGCAGGTATTTTGTCCATCCAACTGTACTTTGGATCGAACAACTTATAGTGGTGCCAATGCACAATTTTGTGCACGTCTTCAAGTGACCATGTGCTTGCAAACGACTATTTATCAGCTCACTTATCTGTCATATTCGGTCGCCGAAACAGCATGGTATTCGTACTCAAGACAGGACAGTTGTGTCGTTCTATCGACTGTGTCGTGGGAGTAGGGAAAGCGCCATAGTTGTTCATTCGACTGTTTTGCGAGTCGAAGCTCAGGTGAGTACAGCATAGAGTGGAACAGAACGGAATGACGGACGATGTACCACCACCTGAAACAGCCGTTCACCTCGCTCGATATACCAAACTACACTTCTTATAATTTCATCAGGACACTGCTCAAACTTACTGGCACAGACGAAAGCAACATACACACACACACACACACGCATAAAATGCACATACACGAGAATGCCTCTTATCTAGAACAAATATTTGCGCACCATTTCGGAATTGCACTCGGCGACCTGTAAGGCAAGTGCCGAATTCAGTGATGTTAATGTTGACAGTTCACTGGGGATGATTTGGGGTGGATGAAAGGGTACGCTGCCGGGTACGCACAACAGCACGTCCAAAGGTATCGATTTGATCATTGTGTGTGCTTGTTCGCTGTGCCACGCTTTGTCGAATTAGGCTGGCCATCAGATGCGCTTATATGCCTGTTCGAATACACGTCAGCACCTTAATTTTAAGCTACCCCCCCACATCGCGACCAACCCAAGATTTAGGAGTAGCAAATGTTTTTGAAGTTTGACATCGCGATAGGTAAGAGACCATGAGGGAGGCGAGGCATTGTGGCGTTGGTGATTGCCGTTTGAATGGAATAAATGACAAAATCAAGTCATGGAGTACAATACGTCGATGACCTTTACCATAAAAACATGGATTCACATTCGAAGTTCGGAGATAACGAGTGAAGAATGGAGAAACTAAGCCCAGTCGTTTCTCAAAACTTACAAGCTCTATTTGTCCGTTAAGTCAACCGAACGAAAATATAATCGATTATCAGTTTTGATGTTCCGGTCGTGAAGACGGTTTGGATTACACTCACGGTGTACTACTTATTTGAGGTAAATCGGTGACGAACATGGAATCTAATTTCCCGGGTGCACAATAGTGCCCCAAATTGGGGGAATCCCATAGAGTTGTATTATAGGCTGAACAATGAGAAAACACGAGGACACTAGCACATACATCAGGTCCCTGTTCTTTTTTCATTTTTTTCCTGGTTTTTATTGCTCCAAATGAAGGAGATCGGCCCATTCTAAAGGATTCATTCGTTGTTTTATTCCAGTTACCATTCCCAAACCAAATAAAGGATTCTTGTGCTATATTAGGCTAAAAACAAAACAAAACAAACAATGTCAGCCCAACGGCCAGTGGATTTGCTGCTCACTGCTTCATCCATCTCGAAGGTGCTTCGTTTCAAATTGGAATTTCTTTGTTGTATACTCTTGACTCCATTACGAGGGGTTCAGCTACTTCACAGATTTCCATTTGCATGCGTAGGGAATTCACGTCTTTTTCCTATAGTTGTCCGATGACGAGTACCACGGATGTCATGGAGAAACAGAAGAGATTTAGTTCGATAGCACACGTGAAAGCGGAATAAACGATTTCAAACTTGTTGTTTTCTAAAAGTCCAAATTGTAAAATAACTTGTGTAGTGAGTAAATAACTTGACTTAAGGCTACAAATCAGTCTTACCATTTGACATAAGGGTCCAGTTATTGGTTGGCTAAGGACAATATGTGCATCTTTACGTGGGTCTATCGATTTCGCCACCCACCGGACAATATTTAAATACCTAAGGAAATCAATGTGAACATCAATGTTTATTTTTGTTACAAAAACAAAGTAAAAGAAAGCCTTTAATATGGTACTGTCTCGCAAAAATCTCCACTTGATTCTAACTCCGTTCAGGCAGACATGATTCTGTTTATTGGTCAAACTATCCACGTTAAGTGAAACGTTGAATAGCTATCAAGTTCTCTGATAGTGTTTTGTTTGTGAATATTATCATTTGAAGTAAACAACAAATTACCCTGGAGGTAATAATTTAACATGAAAACGCATACATGCTGAGCGTGAGAAATCGAGTCTAAGATAAAACCGGGCAGTTTATTTTAGATATTTTGTTGGAATTCTTGATCATTCCGGAACACAAACAACTTATAGTCACACATTTCGGTTTCCTGATTCGCTTCTGTGCATACGATAACCCTTGTCTCAATATGATCGTGTAACGGTGACTATGTCTAGGATCACCAAAGGAATGCTTACAATATCGCGTTAAGTCAAGTCGTATTTTAATGTCCATCATTTGCTTCATAACTTTATTTCTCATACGATGGGTGCTTCATTCGTTATGTTTGTTCCAATTTGAGCAAGACGGTTGCACGGGTTTCATGCTGAAATAAAACACACTTCGAGAGTCGAATCCTCGACTCTACTGCCGTTTCGAGATCATGGACACCTCCAAAGGTTCGACCTTGATGTTGATGTTGTTGTTGTTGTTGCTGGAGTAACTCGATTTGAGCGCGGTGGATTAAACTGATCACTGAAATGTGCAGTTCAACGGTCGAGATTCAGCTGTGTGCCACTTCTGTCGTACACGATTTCACCAATCCAGGCTCGTGACTCATCAGTATCTCGCATAAGCGATCTTTGCAATCTTTGATTGTAACTGTTACTTCCATTTTCTCAGCTACCTCAACCCACCCGCTTTCACAGGCCTTAACGCCTGTGGTCAACTGGCGCTGTACATGCCGACGTATCATATTAGCTTTATTAATGCTTGAGTTGGGAGTTTTATTCCTTTGGTCTCAGGGATTGTTGCGAAATCGATTATCTTGGATGGACATTGGATTTCGGAATGCAGACGAAGTGTGATTGCCCAAAACATCGCCTGCTTGATTTGATCTCAGTGCTCATCAATAATGCTATTCATCGGGGTTCCTAGCTCGTCCGACAGTTTCCGTTCATGGTTGTTGCGAATAGCCAAATCAGACTAACGTTGTGTGGCTAACTTAGTTTGCGATTTACTTCGGCGGACTTTGGGCTTCAGCGAAAATTGCACCAAAATTATCTCACGTTCCGATTCCACCTACGCGGACCAGTGCCTCTTAGCTTTGGACAGAACCGCGCCAACGGTAACTTACTACGATGCGGACGATCCGATTGAGACTATCCGTGTCGGTGTACGACGCGAACTGTGTCAGAAATTCATGCTGGACAGGAACAAGTTATTGTCCGCACAAAACTGGAGAAGTCTTTTCACGTTATCAGTTCTCTGAGCAGGCTTCCGATACACTCAGTTCTCGAAATTGTGCATTAAAATCACCTGCTATCACCACTATGCAAGTGCTTTTGGTCGCACGAAGAAGAATACGGACTTCATGACTAAACTCATTTGAATGCCGATTGGCGCTGCAGTCTGTTGGAGCATATGTCGAGAAGAAATACGAATTACACTTTACGCCGCTATCTCTTCGCACTCCAAATGGTCCCTGTAGCCTTAAAGCGCATAAACCTCCGTTAACTGGGACCCAGTCTAATGGAGCAGTTTTGGCTGCATTACTTAGGACTGATCCTAAACCGTTTTAGCCTGTCGCTCGAGCTGCTTCGACTGCTGAGGTGTGTAGGAAATATTTTGACTAGACATTAGGCGCAGTTAGTGAAATTACATTTCTCGAGTCTTGAATTAGATTTTCACTAACACTAGAGATATTAGTCGCCAGTGCGTTTATTTTCAGCGCTCTTTGTCAGCTTGAGTAGGAGTGCGCACACTGAAGGAGCCGAGATTCAGAGGTTGATGGGGCTTGTAGAACACGCGGGGAGGGGATTGGACACTACTTACGACAGTGTTTGACAATAAACCGTTTGACTATCCAGCAGATTCGAAGGTACGGTTTGCCGGACTCCCTCCCCGGGGCGCACCTCCGTTCAACGTTAATTTCACCTGGAAAGTACCTGTCATTTTTGTTCGAGTTCCAAAATCAGTACCAGAATACAAAGCCAGTAACGAGCGCATTCATCCATTAGATGATAAGGAATTGAACGTTCTCTATGGCGATTGCCGTGGGAAGTGGAGTACCGTGTTTCAGTTGCCAAGACTTTGTGGACGACATGGCGAAAGTGTTTTTTGGGGACAGGTGCTTCACATGACAGCATTTGTTCATCTGTAGGTGCTGTAAGATAGCGGTGATAGCCCCCGACAATAGGCTCACTCGAATCCTCTTGGCTATCCTGGAATCTCAGTAGAAGTGTTAGGAGATTCAAGTCCCAAATTCATAAATAAGTGTACAAGTGCCGGGATGGATGCATATGTTACTAGCGTCAGTAACTTCGAAACCGACTGTATGCTCAGGGGGAAATTTTGTTTAACTACTCAAATATAAAGCATACTATTGACAAGATAAACTCTTTTCTGTTTGAAAGTGATTCGTTGCTTGGGATCAGCAATGTTACTGGTCCTCAAAAAGCATATCTTTTTATCGGATCCATGATTTACGAATTTCCGTGCCCACGCGCAATCATAGAAGGATCTGCTAGAATTCTTCACCACGGAAACGATCTACTAGTTAAGATTGCGACTTTTCAACGTGACTGCCGCTCGTATGAAGTCTGCACCCACCAACCCCTTCCCAATTCGGCAACTAAAAGTTGGCGAAGTCGCATTTTCAAACTAGTACGTACTTTTTTTAATAACTGCGACAAAAGACGATTGTTATTATCAATGATATTAGTAATAGTAGTAGCAGTATTAGTACTTCAGATACTACCTTAATTATCATGAATTTTCCGTCCTCAGTGTCGATTCTGTGTACCGTGTCATGTGCTAGTTAGGGAATTTCTCGTTTATGATTGGGCGGGTGCTTAAGTCGCGGGTATTCTCCAGGCCACAATCGTAAATTCATAAAGAGCCTCGTTTAAAGATAGTGTCTTGATCTTTCCAGTTTTCACGAAGGCATTGTTAAATAGGACAGTCAGCAGACAAATGACTGTTCTTCGAAATCGCACGTAATTGCAGCATCAAATAACCAGCCAGTTCTCATCTTCGACTCAGGCAGAGTGGGTGTTATTGGTTGTCTAGTTCTAGAATTGGATTTCATTTGTTAGCTTTCATAGTACAAATTACTTCAAGACTTCAAGCCCTCAATTTATTAAACGACCACAGACAGCCACATAATAAGATGCCTAACTCACCTGATTGACCCTCACTGTTCACACTAGAAACCGCAGTGCAGGTTTAATCAATTAGTGGGCTTTATTCATCATTGGGTTTATTTGTTATTAGTAAGAGATTGTAAGCTTTCAGGGTATTATTCACAGTGTGATATCGTTGGTCACTTGACCGTAGATAACACAAGATGAATAATTCTGTGAGAAGGTAATCTCCTACCACTAAGACATTAAACAGACCATCTCTGCTTGTCATGTTCAAGTCTTGGGCTACCTGAAGAGAAGTCATCAATCAGTCGGAGTCGACTGACTATTCCAGCGGCTCTTAGTCGTACAAAACAATAGCAGATAGGTGCTGATGTCACCGTGCTGAAGTTCAACAGGAGAGCTGAGAACAGCCGATGGCGTAACGGCTGAGATGTTCGACTGTCAAGAGTTCCTTCCGGTTTTCTGTTGCGTTCAGATGCCGTGGGCTTGCATGGCTTATGATTCTCGGCAAGGATAAAATAGATGCACGGTCCTTCCGTGGTTTCTGAACTCTCATTTGAGCGTTGAAAATTGGTCAATGTTTGGAGCACGCTTATTGAAATGAACCTGGTGTTTTCCGATCATAGCTCATGACCATATTGGTTCCTTGCTATCCTGCAAAGTGGCATGCAATAGATTCTCTGGCCTAAGTGGTTAATTCAACATCCTTTCATCGTCAGTTCGTTTAGCTGGGAAAAAAATGTTCAACAACCTTATTTCCCTTCAATTTCTCACCTTCAATAGAGGAAACATATATTGGGAGCATGCAAAAATAGTGAATTCACGGAACTTTCATCCCACAACCTTCTCAACGTTTTCGTCAGCTACCTGATAATGGAACCTGTTTCAAAATTATTAATTTTAAAATTTTATTGAGCATTTCATGTAACTGCATATTATTTCCTCGTCTTTCTTCTCATTCACATTAAATGACAAATTAAAGGAGTCTGGTACATTGTTTGTGTGTTTTCACTGGACACGAATGTCCATCATTTAACTCCGCAAATCAGGTGACTCAGATACCAGCAATTTAGCGATAACATCGGTAGTTGCGGGAATTTTTTTTAGGTCGGTTGAGGGTGGAGGGAACAGGGAAGTATAACCGTCATAAAAAATTTCGGAGCTGGAAACAGACCATCTTTAGAATTATTCGGAATTTATCGAATACGCACACAGATTATTTGTAATGGCTCAAATTGCAAGCTATATCGTTATAGTTTTCAATGTATATTTCAAAGAATGGTCTTACTAGTGATTCCCGGAAGAACGCATGTTGACATACGTAAGTAAACAGACAAATCTGGAAAGAACAAGAGAGAGCGCGGGAGCGCGCGCGAGGAAAAAAGAGAAGAGAAGGAAAACGATGAACCAGTTGTCTGTAAAAAATCTGCGGTGTTTAATGCATTTTCCAACCGATTTCCGTTTCGTGTATGCGATAACTATGAACATTTCCACGAGTAAAGTTCCGTTCGAGTTGGCAGCCTTTGCCTAAGACCTGATAGGACCACATTCCACAGTAAGTGGAACAAGTTCGCTCAGACCAACACACACACACACACACACACTTATGCATGTTTCCGGGGTTCTCATCGAATTCTCGCTTGACTTAATCGATTCGGTCTATTATTGTGGTCGTCTTGAATGTTGAGACGCTAACGTTGATGTTGTTTTTGTTGTTTTGACAGGTATTATTGCGTGTTGCTCGGATTGTCGAACTGATGAGAATGCAATGTAAAAGTGAGATCAGTCTACGAAGCGAACTGAATGAATGTTGTTCGCACGCAAGCAGACAACTGACAGAAAAAATGCTCGTGTTGTACAGTTTTGTGTTCGTTGTTTTTGTTTTGTACACACTCTGCTGTGAGTAGGCGATCGTTTGGTCTTGATTCTGATAGAATTGTTGTCAGGTTCATAGATCCGAAAAAAATTTATGCCAATTTTGAAACAAAGCGACTAATCAAATGATTGAAATGCTTGATTGGTATATCCAATTTTGTGATGAAATGAAGGACGATTGTCCAAATTCTCATACATTCGGTTCTTTCTTGTACATTAGTTATTCCATTTCATTCAGGCTATCATATGGAGGTGATAACCGAATACATAGGAGTAGGTTTCTGTGGTTTCCTAGGCGTTCTTTTCCGTACAAGCGGCCAATTCATGAAGGGTGGTAATTAGTGTGCTGTTACTGACAATTCATTAAAAGGCGATTGAAGTTTCCTAGCTTCTGTGATGTTCCATTAACACCCGTTCATTCCTCGAAATTAGTTTGCTGTATGACTAGGGAGCTACTCATGACGATTCCCTGAAAACCTAACGCCACAAGTGTACGGTGGAGCGCTTCCTTGCTATTCGGTGACGATTTATACATCAGTGAATTTATTTCATTCACTATGATTGAATAAACAACAACGAAAGACGATTCATTTTTTCCAGTTGATGCACTGCAATAAAGTGAGACAAAATCTCTGCCACAATGTCCTCTGATAAGTCTTCTCTTTGTGTATTTTGGGGTACACGAAAAGACCTAGCAACAGTTTTCAAGTGCGTGGACTGTTTCTCTCGTTGTTTCTTTTCGTTCATTTCTTATTATTTGTTCTCTAGTAGGAGCAAGGGGTAACAAAGATTCCGTGTACAGTATACGCGTTACCAAAGCTCTGCCTTGTTGACCCTCATCCATGGATAAGCAATTTTCAACAGGCAGAAGAGATGGTACAAAAGAGTGGACAAGGTGTTTTTGTGCATTCACTGATCCGCACATCGAAAAGTGGCTACTTGAGTCCGTTAATTGGGACGATCGGTTGGAGACAGTTGGTTCCACCCAAACACGGGGGTGTCGTTGAACTGAACGAAACTCATTAGTAGTTAGTATCTGCTCAAGATTTGTATCTGAAAACCTAAACAAATTTCCGTGATCAATTATTTTGCTTGGAGTCTTCACCTTTGTTTCCGTTCTGTTGATATAGTAACCGAGGTAGAAGCAACACTTATCTATCATCATTCAACAACAGTTCTGTGAAGTGATAGGTAAGGAGGATGCAGAATGAAATTCCGTTCAACCGTGATCGAAGATCATTTATGGCAAGACAAAGCCTTGGGCAAACAGTTCGGGGGAGAATTTGCCACCCCCGATTATATGCTGCAGTTAGACAAACTAAGAAATTCGAGACGATAGATCCGCTCATTGAATGAAGCAGATTAGCTATCATTCTATTTGCGTAGCTCCATATCGCATCGCGTGCAAGCAACAGGAGCGTATTCTCCATTTGTCCCGTCGGCTAATGTAAAAATGTAGGCTGATGCAATCGAAAATGTATTCTGTCAAAACTAGGTTCAATAATTTGTCAAAATGATTGACAAGGATGGAAGTCAAAAATTCTTCCTTTCAGTTTTTCTATCTGTCAGAGTTGACCTCTGTCACATATCTAAACTAAGATTGCGACATACAGTTCGCAGGAGCCATGATTGATATTACCTCAAGCTAATGGAAAACGTTGTTCGTTTGGAATGGGACGATTGGGGTATTCTTCCGCTGAATGTCCAATCAATCCAGAGACAGAAATTGATCTTACATGCAAAGGTTAACTGAGATCACGTCGAGTATGCCAGAGAGTTTAGCTTCGATTTTTGGCAACTTGGAAAGTTGGGTCAATCTGAAGACTAAAACTGAAAATTTTCCCCGGGTCGGGGGAGGGCAGATGAAGTTAAGCAATTTTTGTAACCGTAAGCAGTAAGCCAATCAAGCTGCAAGGTATTCAATTTATGATTAGCTAATCTCTGAAGCTGTCAGCTCTAGGCAACCGCACTAAGTAGTGAAATAACGGGAAGCTGTCAATCTACATATGCCGTTCCCACATTGAATTCGGGCAATTAGAAAAAAGAAGTTGGGAAACTATGAATTTCATTTTTGGAAGGAAACAGTACAGCCGGTTCAGGTAGCATACGGTCCATTTGTCCTGGTAATTAATCACACCAATAACAAACAAACGTATCCCTCTCTCTATCAGCGTCGATCTTAAGAGGCTGAGACGGTCTTGTCTGAATTCCACGCGACTTCTGAATCGGCTGACGCTCGAATAGGTGAAAGCCTTGGACAGTTATTGCAGAGTTCAGTTACCGGATAAATTGGGCTTCGAGCGAGCCAAATTAGCTGTAGTGATTCTTTCCGAAACTAAAAGTATGATAGTCAAATCCAATCATACAATTTCCTATTTTAGTGTAAATTTATCTGAACTCTTTCTTGAAGTGTTATGAAATGACACTTTTTCTTGAATGACATACGCAAGCGGCTGAAACTCAAAGCATTTCGAACCACGATAAACGTCAGCAACAAACGCATAAATGCAACGCAGAAAGTGGGGTAGCTGGGAATAGGCCGAGTTGATTGTAGGAAAAAGTGTACGGCATTTACTGGACACAAAAAAGACTACTCGTTTTTGTTCTATTTCGCCTTAGTCAAGTACATTATTATGAGCTTAGCGAGTTCAACACCGGTACAGTGTCGCGATGTGTAAGTGCACACTCAACGAAACAGTTCTCTTCCCGGAACGCAATCTAAAACAGTGGTCACACACCCCGAGCGAACAAACTGTCTCGTTCCCAATTTGGACTTCAGCAAGGAAATTTCTTCCCAAACGCGATCATACCGGCGTAGCACGCGAATTCGGGCCAGCATGCTCTTCGTTTGGAGTGAAGAGAGGGAAGTCACAGTAGAAGTCACAATACTCGTAACCGGTATTGCAAACTCTGAATAAGCATCAATAAATGAACGAAAATGTGTCCATCTGGTAACTGCGCGGGAATGTAATCACGGGAACAATACAGATCTGCATACGAAGGCAATGTATTGCCTAACTCCTCGACCGAGTTAAATCAACATGACTCATACGTCCCGCTACAATATCCCGACTATATTTAACTTCGTGATTCCGGTATATCTACTGAATTCAAATTGTTCCTCGACAGTGTCCATTCTATTGGTATCGAGGTGTTCAAACGCCAATCACTTCTATCCACATTATTTAGATCTGACCATGAAAGTGCATTAATGTTTCGAGAACAGTTTATACAAATTAATTCTGGCCCACCGAACCTTGACTAATCAAGACAAATTAAGTCAACGCTCCATAAACCCCGAAACGCAAATATTCACGTTTCACTTAACCAAAAGACATTCCCGGCGTGAACGGAATCAGTACAACGAATGTTTAAAAACGGGGAAAACTTCCAAGATTTCATTACAACCTTCCAATTTGTTGTATTGCGGTTCCGGAGTTCTTCAAGAACCCGGCCAGATACGAAGTGGTTGAACAACTGAATGCTCGTGTACGTGCATGAACACGTCCATAACGGGAACAAGCGACCGAGGAGAAAATGCACCTCGGTAGGTGTTCGTGTTTTTGGGTTGGATGGAGTCAGCGAGTACTGCTGTGGAAAATAATGGACAAGCTTTAATGCGTTCGGAGAAGATAAACTCAACGAGAAGAAGTTAAGTCGATATCTTTTGATAAGAGACCGAGAAAAATGACGAGAGATGCGTAGAACCGAAGAGGGGTATAACACGAAAAATGAAAATGTTCTATAAGATGTGGAATACAAAGTGGAATTTGAGACATGATACATAAAAATTCTGGTTCACATTCCAAGACCATGTAAGACTTCAATGTAACACCTCCCCAAGTCACTTTACAGAATCCTGGTGATTCAGTTGGCCCCAGGTATAGGTATTGCAACACAAGCTCTAATAAAAATGAAGCGTTTTATGCATTTCAATAGATAATATATAACGTTTGTACATTTATTTGGATTAACAAAAATTGTGTTTCTTAGGCCATTTTGAAAGCTCTTTAATCCCATTTTGATAAACCAAAATTGAAGCTTTGCAGGAATACAACAAATCCAGTATTATATCACCTGTGTACTTGATATGTTTGTGGTCGAGGGAAGGCAGATGCGTAGGCGGGAAAGCGGACCGGATTAGTATAGCATGTTAGGCAACTCCTACGTAGAGGTAACAAAACAGTGAGCGTTGCCATTGTAGCTGATGAATTGCACTCGGATAGGGGAAATTACTAAACGGCAGGGAAATCGGGGAAGGTTCCACACCTGGAAGGAAGGGGAACGAGAGCAATCTGGTTCTGTCGACGCAGTTAAAAGCCTCATTGTATTCAGGGTAGTGGATTCCAACTTCAACTGTTGATCAATGGCAAAGAAATTCGGTGTTAGAGCGACTAGGAAGTTAGATGAAGATCTTGGGGGATCGATAACTAATGCAGACAGTCCAGCACTTTTCTCGTTAAAAAAACCATT
This sequence comes from Fasciolopsis buskii, assembly GCA_008360955.1. Classification (NCBI taxonomy): domain Eukaryota; kingdom Metazoa; phylum Platyhelminthes; class Trematoda; order Plagiorchiida; family Fasciolidae; genus Fasciolopsis; species Fasciolopsis buskii. The sequence goes on along the minus strand of LUCM01000451.1, from coordinate 365,364 downwards.
TACACTTTTCCGATTTCGGTCACGACCTACCAGAGGTAATAATTAAGCCTAAGGTTATCAAAGGGTTGAGAAAATTGACACGATTTGAATACCACTATATCATTCTGTAGAAAGTTTCAGAATTTCATCAGAAATATTGGGAATGAAGGACAGACAAGTCCCAATTTCGCTAGATCTGGGAAGCTTACTTCCACCGGCAATGTATAGAAAATTGATGCACCTTGCAATACGAGTATGTAAATGGGTCTGTTTAAGATGGAGCTTGCTCCCAGACCTGCGTGAATGAGATCCGAGCTAGTAAGTAGGATGGCAGTTACGAGTTCGATCGATCGATAGGTCAACCAGTCAATCAACCAACCAATTAATCAATCAATCGGTTAGTCGGTCGACTCATCAGAACTCGGAACTTTCCAATAGACGAGTTCGTCTTTATTTTTACGGAGCGCCTGATGCTAATGAGTGTCCCAAAAGAAACACGTGCTATGCGGGGAAAACATGTTTCAAGGTGGCAGTAGCTCATTGGCCCGAATGACAGTAAATGAAAGACATTTACTGCGCATGGATTTGTTGTCTGGGCTGGCATGTGAGTCATTGTATCGTTTAAGGTACGCTGCCGAATCGAGAGGTATTAGATTCATTATCTATCAAAGTGGTCCAGCAACAAAATGGTGACATACTTGTTGGATTCAAGAAAATCGTCCTACCTAAGTTCACATTAAAACCATCAGTCTGGTTCAGGATAGCATGTCAACAGTGTGTTTTGTCACTGCATGCCTACGTGTATACGTTTCCATCTAATTCAAAGATTCCCTCGTTTTTCGTGCAACACACTGATTTTGTGATTCAAGTTGGTTCGTTTACTTCTCGGTTGGTTGCTCGATTGATTGACTGACTGTTTTGGTCCGAACTCAAGCGCCAAATTTTCTGCCATTCATCTAGTCGGAAAAGACGGTAAGTGGGTGGGTGTTTGGTTGGTTGGATAGTTAGGATGCATCAGGATTGAGCGAATACGGCGGAACGAATGAGGTGGAATGAAAATCGGAGCAGGCGGTAAATCTCAGGCGAAAAACAGATTGCCCATTCCGACGGATAAGTGTTGTGGATTATGATCCGTTCTATGCCAGCACGCTATCCGACCCCGTTTGATTTGGATCCGCAAACGGGTAAGGGGGCTCGGAGAAAACATAGTTGTTAGGCTTTTCCGTTCGTCTAACAGAACTGCACATATCCCCTCCCGTTTACGGACTTCCCACTACCCTGATCGCTCATGCTCAATGATTAGCAAAGTTTATGAGTTGATGCGTGCGTTCATTGTCGTTCACTGGATGAGGAGGATGATGAGGATGATGATGAGCGCAGCTCACTCATTAGCTTACTCCCCGATTGATCCTGTTTCACGCCAATCAAGAGTGACAGCCAATTGCATGCTTGATTGCATCCTACAACTAGCGAGCGATGAAGATAGAGAAGAAGGAAAATGAGATCATCCAGTTGGGAATGAAAAACTGTCGATTCCCGTTCACTTGCTGCCCACAGATCATCCAAGGCACGTGGGTAAGGAGTTGGTCATTGACTGAGGGGCCAGGGTGATGCATTTTGTCATGCTAGTTCAACTTAACTATTTCATTCTCTCGGTCCGGGTTTTCGCCAAGATCTTATCAGAGCTATTTCACTGAAAATAAGTCTAGGATGTTCATTACAGGTAGAAACCTTGAATTTGTATTTGCTGATTCTTCAAAGGGTTCAAATGCTGGAGTCTATGCTAGCGCTTTGCTAATTCCCCCGGGATCTAAAATAGAAGCCAAGATAATAAGCTCGAGTGACTGTATCTCCCTAGCAAAGGCTAACTTGCCGATGTCAAACACAAAGGTTGGGACAGACACCATAGCCCATGCCCCCCACTCAGAAGAACAGATTAGTCGTCAGATGGGAATTTGTTGCCATTTCATTTCCCGGGTAGATCAGCACTTATTCTTTTTTGTCCCTGGTACATACTTCGGTTCAGCTGACAGTTAAATAACTGCTTTTTTATCTTGTTCACTGAGGTGCATAAATCATTTAGTACATCCTCTCACTATAGTTGCATTTGAATTGGTATTCATTATGTTCACGGAAAATGAACCTGCTAAGAATTACAATAGGGATTCGTCTCGAGGTCGGCTTTGACCGAGCTACGCCGAAGTTGCGAAAAATTACCACTATGATTCTCAAATGCCTAATCTCTGTATCTTACATGGGATTATGGGAAGAAAACCAACTAAGAGCTGAACAATTACAAGGAGAGTTGAACTAGACAGCGTCGAATCCACCACACCTAATGAGCGAGACTGCCAATGCATCCCCGGGAGAAATTTTGTCCATTGAATCACCTGCATAATTCATCCTTCACCTTTAGCATAAATTTCCATTGGAACAATCGCAGTGAATTTTGGTTCCCCTTTTTAGTGAAAATATATATAAAACGATTTATCTGTTTCACTCCTGTACAAGGTGTTTCTGCCAAATTTCTGCCCGTGAGTTTTCTCATAATTACTTCGAAATTGCTCACAAAGTCTCCGATGGAGATTCAAATCTGGTCCAGACGTGTCACCTGATCCCTATTCTCTAGGTCGAGAAATCGAGTAACCAACCGCCTGATTTGTCATCACGAAAACAAAATGGGCAAATAAATTAGTTTATATGAAAGACCTGCAATTTAATACCTACTCTTATTTGACTCCTAGATTTTGTTCATCATCAGGACCTCGCACTGAGCCATAGTCATTGGAGAACGAATTAATTTTTGCGAGATTATTTTACTGTTCACGGAAGCACAGTTGTCGCTACAATTATAGATGAAAGAAGAAAGTCCACTGGATAGCCAAGTATCCAGTAAATAACTCGGAATAAGTGACAACTTCATCTGTATCAAGTTCTTCAGTTTTATCCACACGCGCCCCTGTCCTGCAAACAAATCACACTTGACCGGCGGTGATCAACCGGAATTGGTCGTGACGTTTGGAAATGAAAGTCACCTGTTTGGATCCTCCCACTGCCGGTCAAACTCACCACTTGGAAGCCCCCTGTTCGCAGCGGCCCGCTTCCTGAAAATGAAGCGCACTGTTAGTTCGTTAACAGAGGACGTAAATGAATAAAAAAAGATAGGAAAATGATCGAGGACGGATTCACGTAATTGGAAAAACTGTGGACAAGTTGTTGACTATTTACGATGTCCACTTGTGCTAAGTATCTTGAAATACTGACCAAAACTATTGGGGCTCGTATCACAGTCGTCACCCCTCCCAGTTACACAGTGAACTGACAACCAGGGTGAGGCTATTCACAATATAGATGTCGTTTTTTTATTGATTCCGATAGCTACAGTTCACCGTGCATCTACAGGTGGAATAAGCGCATTGATCCTTATTCCAATGTCACCGAGCCGTGCACACGGTTGAGATTCTGTCGCGCTCCGACCACGATTGCTCTGTTTGTTTTTTCATACATTATCTCCTGTACATCGATTCTGATGAGGGTTTCGCTTTGGTATGATAAAAGACATTCTACATGGGCCTTCTATGGCTCTCTAAACAGTACGTCGAAAATATAGCTGACAATCGTCCATGGTTGACTTCTGTCCGCGGCATAGATCCTAGAGCCGGACGGACAATCCAGCCCTTACTGCGAGGGACTGGCAATTACAATTTCGATGTGTTCAAACGACTGTTGAAGTAGGGCTGGATATCGGGGGCAACCATCCAACCTTATCTGCAGATCCCCGATGTTTTTATGTTTGTAGCACTACTTGTCTAATAGATGGAGCACAATTCAATCGGCGGATCACCAAGCCACACAAACAACCATGATTACTTTCATTTTTCAAGGTGCTCGTTTTGGACCAGTTTACCTAGAAAAATCCGTGTGAAACAGACACGTAGTAATGTTGATGACCAAGTTTAATCGCAGATTCAGCTTTTCAAAAAGCGGGGAAAATTTGAACTTTCGACCTATTGTTTTGTTCTCAACCTAGTTTTCATCACTGTCATTCAACCAAACTTCAAATGGTTCTCAAAGTTCGGAAATCAAAGATGAACATATGCCATTATATTAGGGAACTATTACTTCCATTTCCAAGGCGTATACCTCGTACCAGCAACGAATAACATATAGTAGATGGGAAGCAACACACTCTGGCCACAGTTGAGGTTGTCTTCTGCGTGTACACATCAAGACTCGAAAAAGAAGTTTGATGCCTACTGCAGTATCATATATATATATATATATATATATATATGAAAGTAAAGTCTAACTCATTGCAGCTTGCGCTGAGGCATTTGTCTGGCTTCTACAGCGTCTGCTCTCTATCTATACGTTTCATAAAAATTATACTAAATTGTGATATGCCGTGTTCTGCGGTGCTATGCAGTGCTATACAGTGGTATGCTAAACTGTGATATGTCTTAAGAACAGTATGCATTCTGTTGATGATTGGGGTCTACCGACCTATTTCAAAAGAAATTGCTGACTGAAAATTTTTCCCAACCGGCTACGGAAGCCGTAGAAAATGTTCACTTTGGGGACAGTGATTGCTCTGCGGGAGTAGGTACTAAGGAAAAACAAAGGATTGATAAGCTTATTGCGATATCAGTAGGTTTTTGTACCGAATCATGCCACTTTGTCGTTTTACATTCCGGTGACATCAAATAGACCTCATGATTAAATCACGGAATGTAGAGGATAGAAAATTATAAAACTACCAAACTTCACGCCATCCCAACCAAAAATTTGCCGGAAGAAATTGAGATAACGTTGAACGACGTCCTCGTAATCGATAGGTCAGGTGACACGATCCGCCGGGAACTCATCGGGGTGCAAATGCTGCCAAACAACTATAAATTTGTGTCTACTAACTTTTGACATTACTTTGGAATGATTTCAAAACCACCCGATACGATCATCCGACCGGCTAGTTCGAATCTTGGTTACATAGTCTTTCTTTTTTCTTTTATCTTTCACTTCCTTTATTAAAGAAATAAAAATAAATATCATATTTCAAGAAGGGGCCCGCGGCGAACCGAGGACTGTCAAGTGAGGAAGTTGACCAACGGCGGGTGGATTCCAGCTGGCGACCTTCATGTCTGAACGCCACGATTTTATCTTTTGGTCACCGCCGACCCATCTCGCACGGCAAAGTTCATACACACACCTAACCCGCATATCGCTTTATAATTTACGAGCAAACTTATACTTGTCAGATATTTTGGACAAGAAGCGGGTTTTTATCATGTTGCGAATACCTTTATTACACATTCGGTTAAGTTTACGATGATACGGAAATAATGTAGGGTATAGTACCATCCCGTGTTGTAAGTTTTCCACGTTCTATATATTTCATTTGTGCATCGTGGATCATACTTCCATTAAATTGCCAACAATGAGGTTGTCACCCTTCAATCGTAATGGAAATACCTATTGCGTAAGTGCTTTGCATAAAGTAACCTTATAACATTGATTTTATATTCTCAGTTTAGTGGAACATCCTGTGATTTCAAGGGAACCAATTAAAGCTAGACCCGCGCTATCCAATGATCTCAAATGAATTATATCATCTTAACTGATTCTCCATAGTTTTTGTCGGTGGGATGCGTGTCAACAACGGAAGAACCTGCGCAGCTAACCAGCAGTTAGGTAATTTTCGTTACTTTATACTGTCTGCCTACTGACAATCCGGAAGTAGCCGCTGTCGAATTAACGTTTCCGCTAACACTGTGAAATAGGTCAGTGGCCTTACAGCCATGCCGTGTCGGTCCAAGAACTTTTTCAATAATGACTTAGTTGTTTATAAATCACATTCGAAAGCCACGCAACAAGGAACAAATTCAAAGAAATATGGCATTAAAGAGCTTCTGTTTTCCGTCTCTAGAGGCACTTCTTTTTATCTCCCAAATTTTAGTACCTAAAGAGTACAGTGATGCATAAGGGTATTGGGCCTAATTGAGAGAGTGACTAGCGCTAGGAAGATTCGAATGCATGCTATTCGCGTCAAAATGATACAATACTGATTAATTAACTACCGACAGTATTCGAATACTTTACATGAATGATGTCACCCGGAAAATGCCCTTTGACTGCCCAATTTAGGGGCTGATTAAGAGCGAGTTTTTTCCAGTAAGGGAAAAGTAATAGGAAAGTACTTTCGCATTGCTTGCTCATAAATTTTTCTTACAAATTCGGTTACTTCTGTAGTCCGTGATCTTAACAAAACAAATAAAAACGTCCTACGTTGCTTTTTGGCCTGCATGATGTAGTTGAAAGTAACCGATCGTCGAATTTCTTGGTAGTTAAAGCGTACTGCTCAGCTGTGTAAATGCAAAAAAGTCATTTGCCAGTAATTCAACGTGAAACTGACATACCGAATCTGCTTAATGTGCGAAAACTTTCCCATAAGGCCGCTGAACACGAATGGTCAGGTCCTGTGACAGAGAATGCCTAGACGATACTTACTCGTCAGGGTGCAAGCAGGATGTTGTAGTCTCACAAAAACTAACATTAAAAAGGGTCATAAAATTCTGATGAGACGAGGAGATTTCGTTCAAACCAGGATGTGATCAGTGAATAAAAGAAACGTGAACTTAACTAAATTGAAACTAAGAAAGGAGATAGCCATTATCTGCAATTATAAATAAACGTCAGTTATGAGACAAATACTTGATTTACCTGTGCCTTACATACTTGTCTCGGAGACACCATCGACTAACCGAATAAGTACTACAACTAATTTGCCTAGTTCACATTGTTACCACTTGAGTAGCATTGGGTTGGATTCCTTAGGTAAGCCTGACTGAGATATCACTCGAGGATGGTTTATTTCAGTGTACCTATGGTCATTACGGATTTCTTTACCAACACCTGTTGAAATGTGTTCACGTGTCCATGTATTTTAATTCTCCTTGCTGTGGCTGTCTCGGTTCTTGCATAAATCCCTCCGATAAAAGGAGCTGGGCGATCGATCCCATTTTGCAACATCTGGCACATTTCCGCCCAGAAGATCTGTAGACCTAATTTTCGAGCTAGCTGCTTACCGTTGATGTGCCCTTCTTTGACCATGCTGTTCGTTAAAACTGAATTAGTGGTATGCAAATTAATCATTAATTGATAAAAATCCTTTTGCTTAACATATTGATAGGCTGAAGTTTGAAAAACAAACAGTTTTGTTTGCCCGCGTGGGCATTCAAGATACTGTTTATGTGCCGGAGTAAACTTGTCCCACTTAACCCTTTCAAAAATTGGTGATACACATTTAACAGGAAAAACTGGTGTGAAGACAAACACAGTCGAAAATCACTGCCGCTATTCGGCAATCAATTCCTTTCCTGTGGACAAGTTTGATACGAGAAAAAGAAGCATTCTCATTTCTTACTTATGCTCGGCCGGCATCAATCTTGAACAATATTCTATGAAGTGCGAAGACAAATGCAATAAACGTGTAACATGCAGATTAGTTGAAAATTCCTTGCCTCTGTTGTCTTTTCTTTATCCGATAAGACTACTCTTGCCTGTTGGTGTAGTCACGGGACACTATGGCTTGGGGTGGTTTGTTTTGTCACAGTCCAATTTCGCTTTATCGCTCACGTTGGCAGATCGTAGACGTTCACTTCGTTTACATTGCTTTTTAGCTGCCGTGTACAATAAGGTATTTGTTGGATCCAGTCAAGCATGGGAAATCCTATATGCTTGCTTGAACTACAGGACAGATAATTTTAACTCTTACCTTTTTCTCAAATGTTCATTTCGCACAGACTTTCGTCCTATTTTCCACTGTTTTTTTGGCTGGTTAGTGGTTGATGCTCACTGTCAAAGGTGTAGTCTTTGGGTACATATTTTTAACTCAGGAATATAACCGTAGAATTTGTGCGCCAATCTTGTTCTCTGTCAGACTATGCGTCAAATAGGGATATGCTTTCGTTCAAGGATTCGAAGCGCTATCCAGAACGTTTGAAGTTTACTATTGGGCGAATCCAGCTGAGAATGGCTGGTCAACTTTACCCGGATCAGAACTGGAGCTCCACAAAGCGGTTATAACTTTCATTCCATCGTCATCTGTCTTGTTGGTTTTCTTTCCTCGGTGTGATGGGATTTTTAGGATTGCATTGTCAACACTACCTCCCTTATCTGTAATCCGAACTAAAAAATCTGTGGAGTCAAATCTATCGAAATTAGTGTACTTGTTATTCCTACGTGAATTCCACAAAACCTTGAACTGACTTACCCAAAATCATGGAACGAAACAAACTGATGTGGACACTATAGCCTATGACCAGAAGAATTTCCGGTAAACTGAATGAGTTAATTTAATGCAGAGTTTCTATATATTCGGAGACTCAAGGAGTTTAGTTGAATAGATTCCGTGGTATTGTGATCAAGTAGGTCAATTTGTTTATAATTATTATAGTCAAATTTGAAAGCCTCGTGAGGGGCCAAGTTCCAACTTTAGTCATTAAATGCTTCACTTCTGAGGTCAGTCAGAACAACCCTTCTCTCAGATCGAATGCTGCCCTCTAAACTTTGATACTCGCTGCTTCTGTGTAGTCTGTATCACTGTCGTTTTAACAAGGCACGAATCATTTGGTTTGATATGGTGAACCCTGAGAAGAGTCTTACTAGTCTGGATGGCTCTGTCAATTTTCTGGCATTTTTCTTGTACTTTTGGAATTATGTTAAGACATCGGAAACCATGTAGGAACTTGGATGTGACGTCCATGGCTTACTTGTTCGTAGGCAGTTTGCAGTATTTATGCTATCCGATTACGACTCGAAATTGCGCTAAGTACCCTGTCCTTGTGCACTCGTCGAGTTATTTCCATTTCTATTTTCCCAGACATTCTACGCGGGAGTGTAATAACTTTACTAGTACAATAGTAAATTTGGCCTCGCGGAAAGGGAACTTGGATTGGGCTGTGAGTGTGAATTATACTTCTGGACATGTGGGAGGCAAAACAAAACGCTTTGATGCATGGCTTTTAACCGTAAACAACTTAGGCCATTTGCTGAACTTGGCAGTTATTATACATGTCGTTGCCAAAAGTGTTTATCCCCTGATGAAAAACTTGCCCTTTCCATCCCATAAAAATTCGAGGTTCTTAATTCTGCAACTTTACAAGCCTGGAAATTTCTTTATCATCGAAAGGGCCGAATTCAGTTCTTTCGTCCAACCTGGAAGTCAATGTGGGCGCGGCCGTTTGCCGATGTATACACTCCTTAGCTCCAATCGTCCCAAACTTGCTTTTATTATGAATAAGGGCAGTACAGAAATTATTATTTCACGATAGAATTGTTCAGATTTTTCCCGTAGCCAACATTCTTCCCATGAAAATTACCCTCCGGGATATCGTTGAACATAAATCCTCTTTTCGTGGTTTTCTTGTTGTACACATTCAGTTGGTCAGCTCTAAGTTGGTGAACCGCGGCCTATTGATTTCATTTTCTAATTCTTCTGTCGTAGGTTTAAAAGTTCTTCACCAGTTCCAAGTTGGCATTGTAAATCTGACTTCAGATGATTAGTTGAACATGCAACCGCTTGTCTTGATATGCTCGAAGGCGTTAATTAGAACGCTACTCCTTGGAGTCAAGAATGAGTAAAGTTATTGTGTGCAGTAACAATAATTATAAGAATTGCCTGTTCCAGATACATTCGAAACAGTCGGAATTACTGTCTTGCCCGATAACTTGTATAGTATATCAACAAATTCGTGCAAGTTGCTGCGGATCATTCTTGGATAATTGGCATGCTTCTAATACCACGCGTACATATTTGCAATCGCTAGTGGTATATCTAACGACTTTCTTTCAAGTATTTGCGCATCCAAATGTGTTGAGAAAGACCTACACTAGGGGAGTTTAGTTTGCTTCAGTAACAGACGCTGATATTTGTTGCATTGTCAAATTCCGAGATGACCGGCTGTATCGTTACCTACAATTCAGCACTTTTTCAGGCTTTATTCGTACACCTGAAAGTGCGATTCATTATGCCAAATTGCATTCAGTTCCCAAACTCGAACTTGATATTAATTGCTGTCTCTGCGGTATCGCAGTACTGTACTCAGAACTAAATGTAAGTTTTCCGGGCAAACATTCAAATTACGTAATCCTGGAACGAATTTTTAATTTTGTGAATACTAATTTTACTTACTTCAGATGCCTTGATTTGCGACCGGAAAGTGGAAATGTTATTTTGGTCAACGAGGACCAACTGGTTACCGTTTTGTATTTGAACAATTTATCAAATCACAGGTATGGACACAATTCAATAAGGAAGGTCAATCTCACTGGTTATCATACAAAATAACAAATTTTAATTAGGTACACGCGAATTGGAGAATACAGAAAAGAAAAAGCTGTAAAAAGATCTAAAAGATTTCATGCATTACCACCAAAAAACTGTGTACATCCTTGGTTTAATTCAACATGGTTTTGATGTGGTGCACGTGTCTGACTCTCTCACGGATAACTTAGGGAGCTTTTGTTGATAAACTGTAGTTCTGTAATCCAGCAAGTTGCTGCACTCATGGGATAATACGTTTACCGATCAGCTCGGTGAGAGTTCATATTTTTTAGGCATTCTCTACGGATGATTGTCAATCGTCATACTCAGATGCTACAGTGTTGCTTTGCAAGATCTGGGAAACTTGCGTTTACTTTAAACCTGTAAAGTGATGAACGGAAAAACAATACCGCTTACAAAACGGGCCGCTGTAAGTGCACATATGGTGTCACTTTCCAAACTAACGAGGGTGTGATTTTACTTGGCCGGGTAGATATGGAATGGGAATAGCTGCGACGAACTCCGATTGATCACAAGCAGATCTAAAGGGAGAAAATTGGAAAATGAAATATTTCAGGGTACAGCTGTCTTGCATGTTGAAAAGGCTGTTAATATAAATCAACAGTACAAAAGTCATGCGTGAAATCGGCTGAAGAATATAGAAGTGTAAAAGTGGTAGCTTCTTCTGATAGGGTTTCATGATTGTTCAGCAACAGATAACCAAACAACCTTCGATTAACTCGCTCGACGCATTTTCTGGGCAATGGAATTAGGCTACTGGCGAAATAAGGAGTAGCATAAATATAAATATACACGAAAGCACAGGACTGCCCGCTTCCATTTAGTTCCGTCTTTTGGGAGACATTCAAACAGGAAACCGTGCTCGTTTGTTGCTTCCTGTTAAGTTGATCCATTCATTTGCACCACCCTAGGTCAACGTTTTAGGAAACCCAGCTACAAATAAACATTTGCCGTGGGTCGAAAGAAATTTGCATCCCGTATGGAATTGAAGGTCATTGTCACGAGTATGTTCCTTCTGTAGTTAGGTCTCAATCAGCCATGAAGTAGATGAAGATTATTAACTGTGCTCTTCATGCCCACATTTTTATTACTATTTTTTGTTGTGGAACAACGGAAAGTGATACTTTGATAATAAATTGATCAAATTGGGTGTTCTGGTTGTCAATGAACTCCATGAATAACGTTAATCATTCATCCATTAGCCTTGAAGAATGCGTTATTACTTGAGAATAGGGCCTTTTGGAGTCTGATGAACTGCGTTCTGAGCGCGGCATTGCATTTCGTCTGTCGCTAACGTCCAGGATATCCAAATATAAAATGTCAGAGTCCTACTACTTATAAGTAGTGTTGTGTCAAAATCGGTTAGCAAGGTTGTATTTCAGCCAATTATTTTCAGTTTTGCTCAGACATTCTTGCAAAAACCAAATTACCGACCATCTATCGTCGTTATAAAGATGGATCACGTCTACTAGACGAATAACTTCATACACGTTGCCACTTACCTTGGAAATGGATTCAGCCTCTGTGGTCACACTTATTGTGATTCTAGCGAGATTTGGTATTAAATCAATTGGAGAGTTTACCAGTATGAAAGCGAGGGCACAAAACAGTGCTGGACAGTAAGTGCGAAACTGGTCACCCACTTCTGAAGACCTTTCATTTGTTCCCTTTGCAGATAGCATAGCAAAAATAAAACCCCGTTAGTCTGCTCTTATTAGTTGCAAGAGCCACCGAAGATCAGCAAACGGATTGTTAATGATCAACATAGAGTAGCTCATGGAAATAGAAAGCATGACAGCGTTGCGGTCATTTTGAGACTAATTAAGGGATTAGAAGTTGCACCTCAGATCAGGGAAGAATGAATCCACGTCGATACACTACGGAGTCAAGTAAAAATTGCCAAGTTGGAACGGGAAAGGAAAAAAAGCTAGGTCAGAAAATTAAAAGGTTTCACTTAACCTTGAAAGACTGACTCCAGCTGGTATCACTGAGCCTCATCTTTGCCGTTTACTGAAAGCGAGTCAACCGGAAACATCAGCTCGATCATTCAAGTCATTTCTAACCTGTGGTAAAAAAATTAATATTTGCATCGAAACTCTCGAGATTTGGTAAAACATTCCATTTCATTAGGTCCGGCGAGAGTACGTTTGCTTCATAATTGTGGAGTGAAGCATATAAATATCAGCACACTTAACAGTGCGTGCGCGCAAGATTGTCCATGTAAGAGGAATCGTGTTTGGGACTTCTGTGAACGAGATTGGGATGAGCCAGTCCGGTGGCCCTCTCGAATAGTTTGGATGCAACCCCGAAAAGCTTTGACATAATTCGAGAAGACGTGCGAAAAATTGGCTATATCCATGCTAGGTATTACTTCACCAGTCGACTAAATTTGCGCTATTACAAATGGTCACTTATTCAAGTGACAACATTGTAGAAAACGTTGTCAGTATCAACTTTTATGCATCTAACCAGTGAGACCTACATATGCGACGCATCTTCAATGCTCAGGTTAGTTTCATCGAAAAATGCATGGCCAAGCAGATAGAACTATTATGGTCTCAACACTTGATCGGGAGACTTTTTCGGTCCAGAATCAGGTAATGGAACATCTTAGAAATGAATGGTACAGCAAAAGGAAGATTTTCCATTTTCTAGATGTATGTTCGACGAATTATAAAGATGATAAATTGGTCCTTCGCGTAAGTCGAACACCAACATGGACAGGTCAGTACGGCAGTTCCACTGGCCTTACGATTTCCTTAGTAAAACAAAACCTATAAGCGCCCTGGCAGCTTGGGTGAGAAGGAATTGCCCTACAGGAACAGTGACTGAAGAACTATAAATCCTAAAACAAATGCTTCGGAATAACAGGTATCTGATACGTTTCATTTAGACGACCACCACAAAGCGGCCGAGAGGGAAAATTTGACGACCAGTTGAAGGAATGAAGAAAACTCCCACCACTTTTTTAAAGAAGGTAGGGCAAACAAGTCACCGTATGCCGTTGTCTTTTAGCGGACTTTGGATATCGCTCAGTGGAAACTGACGGTCGTACAGCAGCCCCTGACCAACGATTAATAGTCTTGGACAGTTTTTAGCAACCATGATCTGGGTTTGAAGAACTGCATACTTTTGCATTATATATGGAGCAAGCTGGCACCTAACGCAAGAATTTCGTGACGCTGTGACTTGAATTGATAGTACAGTGTACATATAGTCAGTAGGTATAATTTTGCTTATGACTTATGTCCCTGTTTATATCAATTCGGACAGAAACTACTGGCAACAGTCCGAGGCTACTAAATGGTGGCAAGAGACTAAAAAGGGATGAGAAACCTGGATTATGAATCCTAAAAATAACAACAGAACGCACACTTCCTGCAATCACACTAGGTGCATCTTTCGCCAATCGATCCATTGTATCCGTGAATCTCAAAGATAAATCTCCAGTTCTTACCTCCTCCGTGTCTACAGCTTTGTTTACTTGATCATGTGTGTCACGTGATTTAGTTGGAAAGACAATGACTGTCTCAAACACTAAAGAACACTTCTCCTGACTTCAGATTAAAAAATGAACTTTCATTATCAGTCCTTCCATGATGCATCTTTCTGACACCAGATATCAGATCAACGGTGCTTCCATCAGAGTTCTATATAAAGTTCCGTGTGGACCACCAGTAGCAGCTTGCACACCTTTGGCGACCACGGAATCTACAGAAATTAGGCTGATAAACCGGGAGCCTAGTTCTGAAAAACACTTGGTATGATCGTCCAGTTCACAGTCCGAAACTAACAGACGGAATCTAGCTGACAGGGATTCTGAATAACTGGCCAAAAATGGAAATGGGCAATGCGACTTTCACATGATCACGCTTGTCTTCTGTGCACAAGAAACGAAAGGCATTCCCTGTCCAATTTTTCCCAAACACATTGCAACTAATTTCGTCAGCATGCAATCACATTTGATGCATTGATTACACCTAGAGCTCACACATTCTTTCCTCGCTGTGTGCAAATCTGTTAGGCTAGATGATGCTGCTACCGAAAATCAGCTTGTTCGCTGCGCGTCTCATTCTCCTCATGATACAAGTGCTTTATGAACTCACCTCTAACTTTACTGCCGAAGTCTCCTGCTTTATGAAGCCTCGTTTGCTAGTTTTTCTTACTGGAGGCATCGGATCACTGTAATAAAAGCAACGTGAAGCTAATCATTGATATTTTGCCCTACGAAAACTGCACACAACCGGTTTAATTGAATATTTTGACTGAACTCACGACTATTTTACGACTTCAGAAAACAGTTACTCGAAAAATGTAAGTAGCATACTTTAGCAAGCATCATTTATATCTCGATCAGCACAGGGAGCAGTGTGACTGCAGTATATGCGTTTGTTTTGATTGCCGGCACCCTCCCAAAAACAAAAACAGTAGTTTAAAAATTCTGTCGCCCGTTATATTTTCATCACAGCGTCTCATTTTTCGCTGCATATCAATGAAATCCTGTTGGTCTGGCACACAAAATAGATGACCGATTCAAATCGGGTTGATTCAGTTAGGTGTTTCATGTCAGTGAATGTATGGGGAAATTTAGGGGGATAATGTTGTCAACATGGACAGAAAAACTTTGAGAAAGTTGGACGATGGTGTTTCGAAGAATGCAAAAAATTAGGCCTGCGTCGGTATGACAAAACAGTTCTGATATTCATCTGTGAGCTTGATATTAGGAATATTTTCATTGATAATCAGAAAATAATGTAAATACAAAAAGATAATCGTTAAAAAGGCTGTAGCAACGAGATACTATGCTTCTATGGAAAGCGAACTTACTGTGGCGAAAGCTGCTGAAAAAAGCGGACAAGTTCATTGCAATCACTGATGGGACATTCACTTAAATTGCAAACATTTGGCGACATACCGAAGCTAAGTAAGTGCTTTGGTTTGCATTACATTTTCGAGAACTTGATCAATAAGGTAAAGCAGGTAAGAACGATCCCATCTTTTCTGCACCGTCGTTTGCTGATGTGCTTGATACGTCTGAGCTCAAACAGTAGAGGAAATTCCAAGTCGTCCTCAGTGGAAGTCTACTTGGCAGACGTCTTATTCAGAGGACAGTTTTTTTCGCAGAAGGGCCATACCGGTTTGGTTTTAGCCTATGGATCGAATAGTATTAATTGTTATGGAACTGGTGCTGTTTCTAATTATCACATGTTTGCACTTGACATACGGGGAGATTTTGCTAGAAGCTGCTAACCCACCCGTGCAGTATTCCCTTAGAAAAGACCTAGATGCAATGAAATCCCTCTATTAAAAGTTAACAGACAGAGCTTGAAGCAAAGCTGTCGCGCCACGGTCTTTTTCTGATGATCAAGGTTGAAGTTAATCGTAAACTATTGTTTATGAAAATTTTTGTGCGATCTATTGCTGGAACACTGGGATTACTCTGGAAGACTTCTCCAGGGAATCACGACACATCCAATCAGTTCACAGTCCATGCAGCCGCTCACTAGGTAGACCCGAATTCGATATTTACAAGTGACTTATCAAAACTAACTTACTACATAAGAAAAGTATATGCCTATATTTTGGCACCAATCGAAACTCACAAGTCAAGCGCAACAGTAAATCTGCAACAAGATCATATGGAACAAAAACAACCATATCCCTTTCCAGAGCTTAGCATAGTTTGTTCATTCCATACATAAAATATTTACTGTAACCTAGAATCCTGGACTCCGTTTATTATCCCCAAACATGCATTTCCCACCTCCGGGTTTCGTTTACAATCTCAGCTTATTCAGACTAGACAGTCGTTTGGTTGAGACACTTTTATAATCAGTTGTTTAACATACACTTTCTAAATGTCATTGGCACGATTTATTATGACACTTCACTGCACAGCTGGCGAATGAAAACTAGGAATCAATGGCTATAAGTATCCATAGGACCCGCTATTTGGTCCAACGATTGTGGTCGCTGGATAATGCAGGTATGCGCTCATTGGTTTACTGAACTTTGATGTTACGTGATATACCACCGGTCCCTTTTTGCATGGCCACAGGCTGGTGTTCACAGCGCTCACAAGAACCACTTCCGTGTGGAGAGCTCGCAGACAACCACGACTACTGTTGTGAATCCACTACTGGGGGATAGGACAACTGTTCATTAAGCAAATCGTTTACCAACTGAAGTGAGTTCATGTTTATGGGTATCCAGCGATTGGGCTTGACGATCTTAGATCAATGGAAAAATGAACGTTTGTCGCGTGACAAGGATCTTGACAGTCGAATGATACATTCTTGCCGGTAAGCTGCGTGTGTGTGCGACTGCTATCCGTACGTACACGTGCATATAGTGTACAGTGGCATCCCCTTCGACTATATATTCCCATCGACTAGAATGTTTTGATTTATCAGTTTACTAACTCGTAGCCCAGCATTGATGGCTTCTGAGTGAATAAAATCTGCATTCACCATAGGACAGTAATTCATGCTAATTTTTTCCAAAAAATACAGATAGTTTGCCAGTTTTCATTGCTTGCATCCGCACAAGAAATATTTCATCTGACTGATGAGAACGGAATATTGGATCCACTGACTTCAATGTCCATGATATTGACCAACGGTTCAGGTAAATTTACTTTGATAACTGGTAAAATAAGAAAAAAGACTGCTCGTAAAAAAATATCGAGGAAGATTTTACGTTTCCCAATCCAACGGGACTATATTCGGCAAAACTGGGCTGGAAATCATCATGTACCTCAGGGTATCGCCATTCAACAAGTCATCGACTTAGCCTAATGTGGTCGATCAAAGTACGGGTTTATAATTCCTAAGAGAAAATGCTAACTCTTCATAAACCCACGCTAATCAAATCAGAAGTCCTTCACTATTTGCACAAAAGCGACCGTTACGACCATCCACATTCCACAGTTTTTCATAGACTTCTTTTCCACTATTCGTCTTTTGTTTCGTGGAATACATTAAACGTATCTGTGTCCCATAAGCTACAGACAAAAAGGAACGAAGTGGACACATCTGGCTACATTTGTCTTTTTGCCCTTCTCATAACAAACAGTTTGGTAGCTCAATCCCATTATGGACATATACCGATTTATTTTGTTTACTTCCGAAAGATAACGGTAAAGAAGTCCAATTCTTGCGCTTACTAATGATTCGTCGTTCCGTTCAATGTGCCCCCGCACCGGCCAGTCCGTCGGATGATGCGCAATGATACTTTTAGACTGACACCATCAACCGTTTAGTCGTGCTTGCGGTCCTCGGCATTTCGTCCAGTGCGTTTCAAGCGAAACACATTTTTTTCGGAGGCACTCTGTCGACCGCTCAACACCCCTCACTAAATTGATATTTGCCAAGCCTTATTGGTATGCAATTGTAGCACAAGGGAAAATTTTGATAAGAAACAGGTGTTTGTCTTTTTCTTTTCTGTGCATACTACTTGTAGAACGGAATTCCCTTGGCTTACGACACTGTCTGTCTTTGTTTCGTTGCCTTAACGTGATATTTGCACTTGTAGGCTCGGATATTCGGAGTGAGTGTAGAGGTGTGGAGGAGTTGAAACAGTAAAACGAGAAATAATATTGCTTATATCTGAAGTGGAACTTCTAAGTTCCAGTCTTTTTTGTGTCCATAATTTGCACATACAGACACAAGCACACACAAACACACACAAACACACACACACGCATACACACACGGGAGATATCAGGATGACGAAAACTCCTGTTAGAGGTAGTACTGTTAGACGTAGACTGCAGAGAGAAGGAAATCTATCCGCGAGCAAACAGTCTTTTCAGACCCAATCAACGGAGTCTAGACTGAACCACCGGCGTGACGAACGTGACCAAACGAAGTGTGGGTAGATCACGTTTTACCTTTTTCCCTAATTCAGAGCTGTTTGTGGTGATCGGTTTGTTTGTCCAAAGCAAACCCCGTAATTTTAGACCGTTGTTTTACTCGCAATACCCGGAATAGTTGAGTGCAACTCGCGCGGAATACTTATCACCAGATAGATCGGTTTTGGTCTAATCGATTTGGTGGAAATGTATGTAGAACGGAAAATTATTGGATTTGCGTAATACCAAAAGCTTCAGTGGGAACCTCCATGGAAAAGATGGAGATAATCGATGTGTCAACCGGATGTCACGGCCCGTGGTACATCCGAAATCAGACAATGCAAATACACGTAAATTGAACTATTCTTTTGCACTCTAGAAAGTTATTTCAGCTTCTTTCAAGTTCTGAGGTCCTTCGTTCCTGTCCATCTGGAAAAACAACTGTTGAAATGCTACCCTTGGCAATAAATGTGTCCGAAGTTGGAAATATCCTTATTGTCGGCCCTCTCAGCGTCGTTTAATTCATCAACTCTAGAACATACTATTGCAAAAGAGAATTTTTTTAAATGATGACATAAATGACCAATGCGTGCCGATAGATCAAATGGGCGAGTTGCAGCTTGGAGTCAGGGCAATGCTATAATGAATCTCGGTTAGTGCAAAATGAACTCGGTGTTGGTATTTGATGAACAAATACCCGATCGCTGTTCGCCGATAAACTGGGTGACGCCGACATACCAGAAGGAAGTCTCGCCGTACTTGATCCGCGAACTCACCACTATTCTGCCGGGATTCAGACGCAACCGGAGCCGGGGAAGGAAGCGAACAACGGAACCAGCATAAGTCGAAACACTCTAAGCGTATCAGCCAGTCCCAACACTTTCTCAATCAAAACCAATATGACTGCTAACAACCTCTAAGCTAAACATGATAAATTTGAACTAGAAGGTAAGAGAATATACCTGGGAGAGTAATGAAAATTTGATTCCGATCTGAACAGAAGAACATGACTTCGAAACACAGCGAGGTCTCACTCGCATTAATTGAGCAACGATGTTGGTTTTCTTGACCATTTAGAATGAAGGCAGAGTTTAGAGCCTAACGAAAAATTTCAAGCACTTTGTTGCTAAAACTTTGTTGAACGGGTTAAGTGCATACTATTCCGGATGATCGGAAACGTTGATCTGTGACACCTGAATGTTGAATTTGATTTCGTTTTCGTGACTAAATCAACGAATTCACGTGTGTGGTGTGGACAGTTTGCCAACGAATCGGACGGCAAAATTTATTTTGTCGAATACGAAACCTAGTCGTTAAGTGAAGCAAAGAAATGGGAGCATTCGAAATCTGACAAGGTTAACCTGACGGTGCTGTTTGTTATAATTACTAACAGAGTAGTAGACACGGATCTAACTAAGTTGCTAGGTAATGAGCAGCCCCTAGGTTAAAGTATTGTTCCTTTTCTCTATTCCTCGCTTTCTTTGCCAGTGTACCCAATCAGTGCCACTTATGACAAGAGTTGATGAAAAATTAGAGGCATAACGAACAGAGAAAAAGATGTTCTCGTTCGTTTGGTCACATCAACTTCATTAGACACGTGTAGACAATCACACTTGAGTACATACATACACATCTGTAGACGTTTTACACACACCTCGGTCACAGTACACATGTGACGAGACTAAAAATGTTGAAGAAATGGGTAATAGTATGGCTTTGTAGGTGGTAAAGGGGAGAAAGTGTCAAATTCGCACCATTCTGTCCGACAGGGGAGGGGCAAGCACGAGAAAGCGCACGTGGGACCACATAATTTGGCAACTCGACAAGCGCGCGTCCGGGTCCACTCACTGCTAGCAAGAATGACCATAAAGTGTAATGATGACGGCCCAGCATGGTTCAATCGGTCGAGCTAATTGACGTAGATTCAACAACCGTGTGATGAACTTCAGGATCCGTGATTCACACCCTTCTAGAGGAACCGGCTAAGTAGACAAGACGGTTCAACAGAACGGTGTTTGCCACTGGCGGGAAGACAACATAAGTGAAATCCACCAGCAATCCAGGGTGAAATGACCTGTGGATGACCTCTATTGGTCAAGTACTACCGGTCAACTAGACAGCTTCCCCATCTAGTTTTGACTCGTGGCACACTGTGCCCCAAACTATTCAGTCTAGATTCGAAGAAGAATTAGGGAAACAGTACAATGTCAGGCACACGATTGGCATAACGCGAAACTGTGCCACTTTGTTCATGGGAAGCCAAATTCACAGATTCCACCAGCGGGTGGTTTCGTCTTTTATGCTTGATCAAGTGCGCACTTGTATCGGTGTAACTTTTGTTGGCATCCGTGAGCACAATTTACTCAAAATGTTAGCTGAAAAATTAACACACATGTCTTATTCTTTTCTGAATCGAGTGTAAAACTGGTTGTTTCTGAGACCCCTTAAAACAGGAAGCTATTCCGTTCAATTTAATTCGGCTAAAATCTTCAAGAAAAGAACAAACCACGGAAAATTTTGGCCGCATTATTCTCATACGTACAACTTAGTACAACTTAGTTAGATATATCACATTTCATCCATAGGGCACCTAGTCCTCGTTGTCGTTATTTATTCAATACATGTTTCGTGTCGGATAAAAACTCATTGATGTTCTATTACAATTGCTGGACAAAACTCTTTATTTTACTGGTAATAAATTTTGCAGTGCTTTTTTGTGACTGCACAAGGAGCACGATGTTGCTACACACGATGAAAAGTCCACTCACTGGATCCCAACCGAAGAGTCGACAAGGTGACCTGGAATCGAATTGCCCATCCTCGCTAAAAAGCATCGATTCGATGAGCGCAGTACTTATGCCGTGTTCTTGCTATTCGAAACAAATTTGTTACTTCATTATATTTATTAATATTACGGACATTTCTTACAACAGTTTGCTCGTTTTCCATATAACCAATTTATTCAATAAACAAACTAAATGTTCTTTTCGTTCACCTGTGTGCTAATTAACCAGCTGTAACGAAGGCGGTGGGGTGGAGTAGGATGGGTGTGTTTAAATGATCAATTTTTTCCACCTGTTTGCTTCCACTACTAAATCCTACACCACAGCAGATTGTTGTCTGGACTTTGAAGCTTTGAGGACATAATGACCATGTTGTTCTTCACATTAGACTGAAAAGTAGTTTCATCAAAGACCAGGCAATGTGTTATCCGATTCGAATATCTTTTCCGTTCCCATATGGAACAACCGTTTAAATTGTACACGTGACTTGCTTCAGGTCAGTTTGTGTGTGTGTGTGTGTGTGTGTGAGGCAGAGTCTTTGTTGTCTCATTTAGTTGCCAACTTCAAATAAGTTACACTTGAAGTTCATGGCCTGATGGGATAATTTTCACAGTAGGACCGCGGGAGGAAAAATCGGGTTACCATGGTACTGCTTCCAGCATGATTTTTATTTACAATCATCAAAGTTATGCTTTGTTCTGAATAGAAAACCAACAGACAAACAAGGTCCAGTCCGAGATTTATTTATTAATAACGTGGGTACTTGTACTTCATCTTACATTCGGATTTATGTGAAAAGAATTTACCGGACAGCATTCAGGAAGGGTACACAGTTTGTCAAGCTGAAATCAGCCACGCACCAAACGTAAGCTTTTATTTGAGTAGACAAAAAAGAGCAGTGTATAGTGTATTATTCATCGGTTCTTTTTTAGAACCAGCAACCGTGCTATGTTATCATTCTCTTTTCGGTATGGGTCGAAAATGATGATTGACCGGTTGAAGAGCTTAGAAAGACAAAACCGTTCTGTTGGTAAGACGCTCACAGTGATCAGTTAAAGGTGGCTTCAGTATGGGATACGGACGTCCTCATGCACGCAGAATTTTTGAACAGAAAACAGTCAATCAGAAAAGATTTGCTAGCCTTAACTAATAGGTTTAGTCAATTAGATCGTGTACACCTCCCTTAAGAGGCCGTCAGACACATCCGCTGAAAGGCGAAAGACGCTAAAGCCCATGCCCGTATCCACGTCCATAGATCGTTTCCGAATAATTCATTAATGACGTATATTTAATCCCCTGGCTAACTATATCAGAAGTTCGTTGCCGTAACTGCTGGGTGCAAAAGAATGCTTTTGACAGTCGGAGGAAAGTTCTACTTAGAAGCTGCGGATACGTTGCATGTCACATCTACGCCTACTAAATTATCGAACCGGACAGTCTTTACTGTCATACTGCTGATTAGTGTGAATTTTTACTCCTATTAAATCGCCGTCACGTTTCATTCAGTCGACCTTTGATACATGTAAACTGTCACGGAGATGCCGACAACTGAACGTTTGTTTTCAATATGAAAGAGACAAATTAGATGTAATCTTGGGCCTGGTGACAACAGACCATTCAATCGATCGCAGTTAGATAGAAAGATTTTCAACTTGGAATTTCGTCATCCATCAGATTTAGTGGCACTCAGCTGGTGGTACGTAGTCGCTCACTTTCATCCGACCGTATGTCAAATGGTCACAGATGACTAGTAGTCGATCTTTCAGCCAATAGGAATTCGGTGCCGAATAGAAATGCATCATTTCCTAATAAGTTTGTTCTCACTAGGATGTTTGTTTGCGTTTCACCAGCTAAAATGATCTAATCAGTACGGGGTGGATATCCCGACCGATAGTTGAAGACTAGAAACAAAAATACCAAAAATCAACAGTCAGATAAGTGGCAAGATTCGAATAAACACGCACACGTTTGTAAATTCACTAAGTATTCAAAATTTCCTATTCGAAATTTATTGTTAATCGCAATTCTGTTGTGTAGCTTAGCTCAAAGGTAGACAGAGAATGATGAGGTTGAAGGTGTGGAAACAAACGGGCAGAACGAGGTTGCAATCTGTTCATACTGACCATATCCACGAAAGTGGTCTTCCCTGGAGGTGCAAGGCACAAACCGGTTTCAGACTGAGATTTGCTTCTTCCCAACAGGTTTATGGATTTCTCCGGGCTAACGAACGGTTCTTAATTATAAAATCTATTTAGGAGCTGGAATTAAACAAGCGCTTGGGGCCACGTAAACAGGTTGAAAAATTGACAATTTTCATCAGTGTAACTTTCAGTTCCTATGGATGGGGTTATATAGCCACCGAATATATATATATATATATATATAATTATCGCCTCAAACACGTTAGGTAATTTATGCTTTCATGCGAAACATATTCTAGAGCTAGGCTTGCTGATGCCAGACTTACGGCAATTTAGAAGAAAGCCATTCTAAGTAAGATAACATGTTTACCATATTCCTGTCCAAAGTAGGTTCTGTTCTGGTCTGCTAAAAAGACTTCGCTTGTTTATTCCTGACNCATATGGTCTTGCCTCGCACACACACACACACACACACACACACACACACACACGAACGGACGCATAAGCACACTAAATTAACGGAATCCAACGCTCAGTCAAAAAAAATTACTGAACAGTTCCGATGTGAAATGAGAGACAAACGAGACGAGACGAGACACGATTTGAGCTCACAAATCAAATTCGAGCATAACAAAATACCGATGTGCACTTTTTTTCGAGGTTTGGGATATTACCGCAACGAACGTGCCTTTCTGCACATAATTGTCATGTGCAATCAGAACCAGTCCGACACGTGTTGTCTCTCAACTGGTTCACTTTACGGCCAGGGCGTTGTACGATTTTATTTGTAGTTGTTTCCCTGTTATGGGTTAGGTTCGCAACACGGTCACACACGCACGCACGCACACACACACACACACGCACACACACACACACACACACATTGTTTCCAGCGCTTGTTGACCTTCGAGCTAACCCTAGCTACTTGTTCCATAGTAGTTCTTTTGTCCTAATTGCAATACTGAATTCATTCATTTGAATCGCTCGAAGACATGATTGCTCATTAAGATTTTTGTGAATATTCACGTTTGACTAGACTAGGCCAGGCAAATATCACCAAATCCATGTTCATCCAGACTGGTACAGATCAGTAGATACTCATTACATAATTCTCTATTTGACATTACCCACTTGTTTTATTTTCCTGTGATAACAGTTGGATGATCAAGTATCATCGACTACAGTTAATAGATAGCATGACATGTTACATCCAGCGGACCTGTAATTAAGTTAGAACCTGACGACTTTTTTGTTCTCATTGGCGCTGCATTAATCGCCGCATAATACGGGCGTTAATAATTAACAAGGAAAAATTGAATAATCTTCGACAAAACAACGCAGTTGATAAACTTTGCACTCGTCATAAGGAAACGCCAGTCTAAACAATCGTAGTCAAGAGGAAAATTAGGCCCGTGGTTGTCTGAATGGGTTTTGCAAACAAGTGCAAGTTGTCGAAGTGGTTCGATTGAGCAACGATCTTGAAGTATATGGAACAGTTGACCAAGCATTTGGGACTAGGACTTGATGTAGACTGACCAGATACTGCACTATATCCGTTGAAAATCAAATTGGACAATCGAACAAAATGCCAATTTGGAGTTCCCATTCTCGTACAATTTACAAAGGGGCTAGCAGTGGCGGACTGAAGGATCAAACGTGAAAGGATTCTTGTTAAGATTCACCCCGATAAACTGTGGGCATATCATTTTTCCTCAACCGAAATGTGTGGCAGATATCAAACAATCTTTTCACACATTTTATGCAGCCTTTTGTGCTGATGGGAACAATGTACTGATCTTCGCTACTAACCTCGTCTCTTCTACCGCACAATTTCGTATCCACTGAATTCTGAAGAGAATGGACTTTTTTCCGAAAACTCACTCATCGCTAAACCGGACGTGTTTTGCTTCTTATTTCCTCTATTTCTGAGTCTAGAAATCAATAATTCAGTCCCCTACATTATTTATTACCGACCGTGAAGAACACGTTACAACTTTACCGTTGACTACTTGTATAACTGACATATTTGCCCAATGAGAATATAGACTGGTTGATAAATCGTACCAAACTTACACTTATCGCTTGTGAGGTTTTACGGGTCAACACGCGTTTGACGTCATTGCCCTGAGTTGTCAAGATAAAGCTTTACATCGTTTAGGAATCGTATTAGACTTATTTGCATCTACCTTAAATATATGTTCCCAAATGAGAAAGGACTGGCCTTTCTTTCACAAGGTCTGCTCGTACGCTGAAGCTGAGTGCACAGATAATTAGCACAGCTTCTACCACGTACACGTGAATGCGAACAAGCTTAGCACCTGTAGGAACGAAATTTGGGTGAACCAGTCAAATGACATTTCCAAATAGTTTTGACGCGACTTAAAACAAATTTGACATGATTTCGCGGTAACATGTAAAATGGCATAAAAAAGGACGATTGGGTGATCCAAATAATGTCAATATGATGTCTCATTGTAAAGGCCCTAACTAAGACTGATCTTCAAACCACTCACAAATTGCAATCCATGCTCATTTCTGTTTGTCATGTGCAACTTATCAGCTGACATTTCCTTTCATCAGAACCCTTCTAAAGTTGTTTGTTTCTCAGATTACCAACGGAAAGTAAAGAAAATGTTTCTTCCTTAATTGCAATATTTGGAAATCTGCATTCAAGGGGTTTCGAATGGTTTATAAATTCTAATGGGCCAAATGACAAGTTGAACACTTTAGCTACTTGTGATCAAATTCGGAGAGTACTGGAAAATGGTAAATCTCTTATCGAATATGTAAAACACTAGGTGGACAATCTCTCGTCACGAATTCCGTAAGCAAGTGGAAGCAAAAACTGAATTTCACAACATGCGAACAGCTCAGTGGTGAATCGGAAGAAAAGATCAAAAGAAAAAATGTACACATTTTTCACACAGTTAAAATCCAATTTTTGTGAAGCAGTCTACAAATCTGGTCCAAACGCTAGGTAAAATTCAGTCTAATAAATGTCTCACACACAAAACCGGTACTCGTTGTAGGTTACTAAACTGACCGGTTATAGATTACTGATTATGGATAAGTCAATCTCCATAGCAAAACAATAACTCCTAAGCAATTCGCACTTTGCAAACGTGCTTGCAATGAGTGACCCATTTAAACCTTACATTTAACTCTCACTCTAAGTGATGAGAAGTAAAATTTTCAACGTTAGTATACGAATATTTTATTCTTTCACTTGAGATGATTCAATTGGAAACACGCAGTAACAAATATCCACATCGAGTCCCAATCTGCGCATGGACGCTCCGCAGATATGAGAAGGCTTTCATGACCCAATTTGACAAAATACCTGTCCGAATATTGACAATTACTCCAGTCATTGAATGATCTACATACGGATTTTCGCTTAGCATAAAGGTGATCCATATGTGGAGCATTGTACAAATGAACAAACTTTGAACCGGTTTAACAATGCAATCCGGAAATTCGAATACCGTCAGTTATGATATGGAGGGATATTCAACAACATGCAAGTACGCAAATCCCAAGGTTTTTCACGACTATTTGGAATGTTTGAGTAAATCCAAATCGCAATTCGTTCCGACGTTGTTCTCCCATTCGCGTGCATATTTGAAGGAATACGTTAGCAACCAACAGGCGTCCGTTCTATGGGTGTAGCTGTCACGTGAAAAAAAATCCATTGAGGTCAATGGTGTTCCGCTTATAAAAAATGGCATCATCCCCCCGAGGTCTTTTTAGCCGATTTGTGTGATAAGTACCGCACATACGCACACACACACACACACACACACACACGCACACACACACACACACACGTTCAAACAAGTACACAATTGTGGAACGAAAATGGTGAAATAGCATTAAACAGGGCGCATTTATGCACCGTGGTTCATTTTCTGTCGGTAATTTCTGTCTTGCGGCATGTTTTCCGATGACTGACAGGTCGTGAGAGAAGTTCAACGCTAGCGATTTGTATGACGCTTCTAGTGGTAGTGATCGTGGTTGTGGTGGTCCCAGCTTCGACGGTGACACCGCATTAGATACGCTGGTCTGTCTCGTGCGAGGAATATACACAGATTGTATTCGTGTCACCGTGTCGACAGAACCGAACTGGAAATTCGGTTATTGTACCACCGATCGGTGTGGGCTTTTGGGCACGTTTGTCCACGTTTTTCTTGTGGAACGTGCCTAACGGGTGTGGGATACACCGAGAAAGGGTAGAGTAGGTTGGTAGTTTGTCTGAGATCAACTTTGTATATTGCGGCTACGATAACGCTAACTAACCACCATGATTAAAATGCCTGAGATCGGACGATTCCCCCCCCCCTGCCATCTCCCTTGTGTTCTACGCTTCGGCGGCCGTATGCAATGTGGCTACTGCCGTGGTCCTCTGCCTATCCTGATGATGGTGTCCTACAGAAATCAGACACAGTCACAAAGGTGTGCGCCTGTGTGTGCGTGTGTTAAGTTGAGACAATTGTTCATTTGTCAATCAAGTATTCATTATATAGCTATGAGAAAGTGGTTTCGTCGACTGGGATGATCAGACAAATATGCATTTTTCTTTTTCTTTCCCCTTCTGTTCCTGCTTTCGGTCATTCCCTTGTCAAGGTTAGAAAAAGATTCCCACGTTCTCGAGAGCGCCAAAACCACAATCAGGCCATTTCGATTAAACAAAAACAAGCATGCCATTGGAGAGGTCAACCTTGACTGAAAATCCGAGCGAAATATCAATTTCCGTTGGGATCTGACAGACTAGATAGTTATTAAATCAACTGTCCGTTGTTCGTCCAATACTTCAATTCATAGCTGTCACATCCCCACCACATTCTCGTCCTTGTCTATGTGTGGATCAATCCGAGTGTTCGTGTGAGTGAAAGGAAACCCTTTTTGACTGCAATCATTCTGTTGAAAAAGAGAGATAAATAGAGTTGCGAGATTCGGGTTTTAAGTCTGGACAGTATTACTCGAAATCGAAATTCCAACTGGCTGATATCTTGACCGATCTAAGCCAACATCTAGCGATTATTTGCACAATGTATTTTTGTATTGTGCTATATTGCATGGCATTATATTGTACTGTGTTGGACCCGACCGTATTGCATTGTATTATGTTGTATTGTATTATGTTGCATTGTATTGTATTTTGTTTCACCGAACTGAATTGCATTGTATATCACCTTTGGCTATCCATTTAGCTAACCGCTGAAAAACAAAACCAGTAATATTCATCCGTTTCTCCAGGTTCGTCATCAGTGTAAATCCCTCAAAATGAAACTAGGACAAGATTCTGGTACAGATGAGCATATGCTGTTCAACTGTCATTTGACTTACAGTCCTTTGTCACGGGTTTGTGTTTCAGTTCGGGTGTGATTGATACGCTATGCAAATTCTATGAAACCGTGGTACCCTACGGTCTTAAAGATTTTCAACGGTGGAGTGGTTGTAGACAACAGGTGATGAATTATTTCATCAAAATACTTTGAACCGGCTATATTACATTAGATACATTACATTATTTTTCTATTCCTGATAAACTGAACAGAATATAGAGATCATAATCCATACTATCCATTACTACTGTCCACTAAAATTTTTTGATGAAAATGCCTCAGTGATGGGACTGGGAGGAATGACAGGTGGACCTAAAACCCAGGAGCACACTAAACAGCCTCTGTAGGAGATAGGTGTTACTATGCGTGACCTATCAAGTTCAATGCAATCCACTCCATTCATGCTAATTTTGGTCCCATTCCCGGTAAAACAATGACGAGGATTTGTTGCACACTACTCGATCTAATTCCCGTATTTCAAAATGCTACAAATTAATCACTGTCGTCAGCACGATTGCTTTGGAAATTTTATCGTATTGACTCGAGTATTCAGTAGCCCTTGGCAAAATCGAACAAATCGGATCGGTTCCCGGCCATGTTCTGTCTGGGGGTGGAGCCATGTGCATTAGAGCGCAACTGTCCGGGTTTAAACTGACGGGAACCGTTTAAACCACACTTAAGACTCTCGAAAGTTCAACATCCGCAATGACTATGGGAACGTTATCGGTTGAATTTAGGAAGTCTAGTATATTTCACTTTTCACGCTTTTTCAGTGTCTATATCGGTACATTATCTCCATTGAACCGACTTCACATGGTCATTGTTTATAATCCATTTTGAATGAATTCTCTCAGCCAATAATGAGTAACTGGAACATTCACTCACGTAGTGACAGGGAGGATGCGTAAGTCCCTAGACAACCCATCCGGTTGGGTCACTGAATATTTACTTTTAAACTCACATTATCGTTGCGAACCAAGCAATTGGGTGTGTGTGTGTGTGCGTGTGTGTGTGTGTGTGTGTGCACGTACAGACCCAAAAATTAATGGGAAATGCACGGAATTCATGATCTGCACTTCTGATAACGCGAGGTAAAATACTTCCAAAAGTACACCTGGCAATCCACCGCTCGTGGTTCGATTTGTGGTGATCACAAACCGATTGGGTGGGCGGTGATTGTGGACTAAACAATTCCATTCTCGATGTTACCGATCCTTAATTGAACCATCTTGATGGATTTAGATCCGGTTTTATATGCAGTCTAACAGCTTGCATTCAGTTGAGGTTGCCAAACATCCTGACTTTGTGTGTATCCATTCCAGGATAAATGTATATGACGTTTCTTTATGCTACATTCATGTTGTGAAATTGAGCAAGGAATACGGGTAGAAGTAAAAATGTTTGATGACGTGAGTCGAGTTCGTCTAATTGCCACTGGTTCCGGATGCCTTCCTTAAAATTATCTCCGCTCTTTTGTTTAATGAGGAAGAGAACGACAGATGAAAGTTTAAACATCATCATACCTTTGAACAACATACGATAAAGTATACATAGTTGGCGGAATCTGTCCTGTTTGACAAAGAAATGAATTGAGCAAGAATCTGTTTCTGCGAGTATGATTGCCACTTACATTTAGACTGTCCAGGTACATACAGACAGACCGACAAAATCGCGTCGAACGTGCATACACGACGATTAGCAAATATCATGAAAACGGGGTCTTTCCTTCCGGAACCTTTGTTTATCCATATGTACTCTGTTTATCTTTTATCTTTTATCTTTTGCTTCCTCTGCTAATGAAATAACAAGGTACATCATTTTTCAAGAAGGAGACCGCGGCGACCAAAAGGCTGCAAAGTGGGATATCTACCGGCAACCGGCGAACTCGAACCCGTGACCTTTCCGTCCAAACGTCACGGCCCTATTCGTGTGGCCAGGTGAAGCCGAGTGTGGGGCACCTAAAAATTGCGCTTGCTGTTGCACGGTACGAAGAAGTATCAACAGCTACCATGAACTTGTTCACAGGTTTTTCTTATTATTTCTGTTCGTGAGCTGTTAAATATGTGACTATGATTGTCAAAGTAAACTCCCATCAACATTAAAAATGAAGTATTAACGGGGCATGAATATTTTACTTGTTTGTTAGAAAGAATAGCATAATTTATTCCACTCTGTATTCGATAATACCATATAGCTCGGTTGGTCAACAAAAACACTTAGTCTGTCGAATATACTCCGAGGTTTTTTCACTCAGAGATAATCATTTACCGACTGCGATATTTTAGGCTAACTAGGATTTGATAACCATCGTTTATCTTGAATGGGACCGTTTTTATTTAATAAATGTTTGGATTTACACCAAATTTAACGTTGTGTCATCAGTGAAGTGTACAAGCATTGTGTTGTTACCGTGACAATGAAACAGTCAGCTAGACAGTGAAATCTTTGGTGCCCAAATATAGATGATGATAAATGGATTTAAAGCATTGCCCGGCTGGTTTCCTCTGTCCCTAAATAAATTTCATGTTCAAGACTAAACAAGATCATTATTTGCACAACGCTAAACGAGTAAACTATGCGAATTGCATGTATTTTATGCAAAATATCAGTCAGACCGCAAAGTAATCACTGAGTTATGTACGATTTGAAAGTATACGACAAAGATTCGTCTGTAATCTCGACGTAGATTGTCATCGACATTTTTATGCGGTCTTATTCAAATAGCAAGGACGAACATAGAAATACTTCAAGTGTCAAAGGATTTCGATTAGGTAGCATTTGTCCAGTAAAGCGGGAAATCCCCACCTCCTTCTTAGCGGCGGAATACACTGAACGCGTTAACTCCGGAATCTGTTAGTTTTGTTGATGTAAGCCGGGTGGAGGCAATTGGTGACCTGATCTTCTTAAATCTGCCAAACTGCTCATTTCCGTCAGGAATAAACAAGCGAAGTCTTTTTAGCAGACCAGAACAGAACCTACTTTGGACAGGAATATGGTAAACATGTTATCTTACTTAGAATGGCTTTCTTCTAAATTGCCGTAAGTCTGGCATCAGCAAGCCTAGCTCTAGAATGTTTCGCATGAAAGCATAAATTAACTAACGTGTTTGAGGCGATAATTATATAGATATATATTCGGTGGCTATACAACCCCATCCATAGGAACTGAAAGTTACACTGATGAAAACTGTCAATTTTTCAACCTGTTTACGTGGCCCCAAGCGCTTGTTTAATTCCAGCTCCTAAATAGATTTTATAATTAAGAACCGTTCGTTAGCCCGGAGAAATCCATAAACCTGTTGGGAAGAAGCAAATCGCAGTCTGAAACCGGTTTATGCCTTGCACCTCCAGGGAAGACCACTTTCGTGGATATGGTCAGCATGAACAGATTGCAATCTCGTTCTGCCCGTTTGTTTCCACACATTCAACCTCATCATTCTCTGTCTACCTTTGAGCTAAGCTACACAACAGAATTGCGATTAACAATAAATTTCGAATAGGAAATTTTGAATACTTAGTGAATTTACAAACGTGTGCGTGTTTATTCGAATCTTGCCACTTATCTGACTGTTGATTTTTGGTATTTTTGTTTCTAGTCTTCAACTATCGGTCGGGATATCCACCCCGTACTGATTAGATCATTTTAGCTGGTGAAACGCAAACAAACATCCTAGTGAGAACAAACTTATTAGGAAATNTTTACCATTTTCCAGTACTCTCCGAATTTGATCACAAGTAGCTAAAGTGTTCAACTTGTCATTTGGCCCATTAGAATTTATAAACCATTCGAAACCCCTTGAATGCAGATTTCCAAATATTGCAATTAAGGAAGAAACATTTTCTTTACTTTCCGTTGGTAATCTGAGAAACAAACAACTTTAGAAGGGTTCTGATGAAAGGAAATGTCAGCTGATAAGTTGCACATGACAAACAGAAATGAGCATGGATTGCAATTTGTGAGTGGTTTGAAGATCAGTCTTAGTTAGGGCCTTTACAATGAGACATCATATTGACATTATTTGGATCACCCAATCGTCCTTTTTTATGCCATTTTACATGTTACCGCGAAATCATGTCAAATTTGTTTTAAGTCGCGTCAAAACTATTTGGAAATGTCATTTGACTGGTTCACCCAAATTTCGTTCCTACAGGTGCTAAGCTTGTTCGCATTCACGTGTACGTGGTAGAAGCTGTGCTAATTATCTGTGCACTCAGCTTCAGCGTACGAGCAGACCTTGTGAAAGAAAGGCCAGTCCTTTCTCATTTGGGAACATATATTTAAGGTAGATGCAAATAAGTCTAATACGATTCCTAAACGATGTAAAGCTTTATCTTGACAACTCAGGGCAATGACGTCAAACGCGTGTTGACCCGTAAAACCTCACAAGCGATAAGTGTAAGTTTGGTACGATTTATCAACCAGTCTATATTCTCATTGGGCAAATATGTCAGTTATACAAGTAGTCAACGGTAAAGTTGTAACGTGTTCTTCACGGTCGGTAATAAATAATGTAGGGGACTGAATTATTGATTTCTAGACTCAGAAATAGAGGAAATAAGAAGCAAAACACGTCCGGTTTAGCGATGAGTGAGTTTTCGGAAAAAAGTCCATTCTCTTCAGAATTCAGTGGATACGAAATTGTGCGGTAGAAGAGACGAGGTTAGTAGCGAAGATCAGTACATTGTTCCCATCAGCACAAAAGGCTGCATAAAATGTGTGAAAAGATTGTTTGATATCTGCCACACATTTCGGTTGAGGAAAAATGATATGCCCACAGTTTATCGGGGTGAATCTTAACAAGAATCCTTTCACGTTTGATCCTTCAGTCCGCCACTGCTAGCCCCTTTGTAAATTGTACGAGAATGGGAACTCCAAATTGGCATTTTGTTCGATTGTCCAATTTGATTTTCAACGGATATAGTGCAGTATCTGGTCAGTCTACATCAAGTCCTAGTCCCAAATGCTTGGTCAACTGTTCCATATACTTCAAGATCGTTGCTCAATCGAACCACTTCGACAACTTGCACTTGTTTGCAAAACCCATTCAGACAACCACGGGCCTAATTTTCCTCTTGACTACGATTGTTTAGACTGGCGTTTCCTTATGACGAGTGCAAAGTTTATCAACTGCGTTGTTTTGTCGAAGATTATTCAATTTTTCCTTGTTAATTATTAACGCCCGTATTATGCGGCGATTAATGCAGCGCCAATGAGAACAAAAAAGTCGTCAGGTTCTAACTTAATTACAGGTCCGCTGGATGTAACATGTCATGCTATCTATTAACTGTAGTCGATGATACTTGATCATCCAACTGTTATCACAGGAAAATAAAACAAGTGGGTAATGTCAAATAGAGAATTATGTAATGAGTATCTACTGATCTGTACCAGTCTGGATGAACATGGATTTGGTGATATTTGCCTGGCCTAGTCTAGTCAAACGTGAATATTCACAAAAATCTTAATGAGCAATCATGTCTTCGAGCGATTCAAATGAATGAATTCAGTATTGCAATTAGGACAAAAGAACTACTATGGAACAAGTAGCTAGGGTTAGCTCGAAGGTCAACAAGCGCTGGAAACAATGTGTGTGTGTGTGTGTGTGTGTGTGCGAGGCAAGACCATATGGATAGAGGGGTAACTATCATTTGGAGAGTATTTCGGGGATGGGTGAATGATTATAGTGAAACGAGAGCTCATGAGTTTGTCAGGCAGATACGGTCAACAATCCTCACCCCGGTCATGATGACCGATTCTTTTGGTCTTGATTGTCACTGGGGGGCAAACGGTTCGGTGAACTATCCGCGACTTGACTGTGTCCTCACACTAATTGGACCCAGTCTCATGTGAGACTGTAAAGACAACCGGCCCCGTGGTCAGATAGGTGGGCAAGTTTCCCAGATTTAGGCGGCTTTTCTAAATGGCATTAGGTCAAATAGGTCGGAAATTTCATCCATATATTGATTCGTTGTTGGTGTTGTTGTTTGTTTGTGGTCCTGACAATGTTGTTCGAACCACAATTTTTAGTTCCCTGATAGTGCTGCAGCCACGGGGCTCTCGAGATTATCTCCCCAGGCATGTACTCCAACCTCCTGTGGCGAAACGGAGAAGAGGTGATAAGCATTTGGGTGAGTTGAAAACCGGTGGGTGGGTGACTGAATAGAACGAGTAAGGGTAAGAGAAAAAAACGTTTCGACATGTTTGTACTGGTTAGGAGGAGAATGCGATGGAATGAATTTTCGTTAATTTGCTGTTGATCTTCAAAATTGCATGATTATTGAGATACCTACGGAGTGTTATTCCATTTGCATCTGCTCGTCGATGGAACCGTGACCGATAATGATGCGGCCATCATCTTTGCGATTGATACTGAATTCCATTCTGCTCTCCCTGTCTCACACTGTCCAAAGCATTATGGTCGATCTGCTTTAAGTTTGCCTTGCGGAACAGAATTAGTCCGTGCATGCTGAAAGAAATGGTCGAACTCTGATCACAACATGTGGCATACAAAAATCACAGATTTGTGGAAAAACATGCGGACTTTTTTCCTCATTTGTACATAAATAACTTCGGGAGCTTGAATGCACTTTGTGCTTTATGTATATTACTTATTTGGCAAACTTGTACTGAATGCCATTCTGATAAGTTCACGATCAAATGAGTTATCATGCAGTCGCTAAATGCACTGGTTGTCTTCCGTAAGGTTAAAGAGTCAGAGGGGGGTAGGAAGGATAGTAATGTTAAGCGCAGTTTATCTGTTATCTCGGCATAGACCCCAACGGACTGCAGCACTGACGTGACGAGCTTTATGACAAACTCGTCACTTTGGTTGGGAACAGCAAAGCCTCTGACATTGCACAAGTTGGAAAACTGAGTGCATCGGAAGCCTGTTTAGGTGGGTGCTGCACCTTTCCTACATAACGAATAGATAACGGGGAAATGATTCTCCAATTATGTGGGGACATAACTTATTCCTATCTAGTGCGAATTTCCGACACAGTTCGTGTTGCACACCGACATGGCGCTCTAACTCGACAGGTACTTTAAGTCAGATTGACCATATTGCAGTGAGCTACCGTTGGCGCGGTTCTGTCCAGAATTACAGATCGTAGTGGACCACNACGTCGAATCGGACCACGCACTAGTTTTAATGTAATTTTTGCTGCAGTTCAACGACCATCGACGCAGGCCACAAACCCAGTTGGCTGTCAAACAGTTATTTGATTCGGCTGTTCGCAACAGCTACGAACAGAAACTGTCCGAGGAACTAAGAACTGCGACCAGTAGCAATGTAGACGAGCAGTGGGATCAAATTAAACAGGCTATGCATTTGGCAGCAAATTTCGCCTGTGGTTCTAGATCTAGCGTTCATCAAAAACTGGATCTCGCAAGCGTCGCTACGTCTTATGGAGCAAAAACGCGAGATGCGTCGACAGTTGCAGAGTCAGTTGACCATAAGCCTTAGGAATGATCGCGAAAGCTGGTGGGTTAAGTTAGCCGAAGAAATGGGAGTGGCGTCCGCTTCAGGTAACAGTCAAAGACTGTTTAAGCTTATACGCGACAGCGGTGGGCGGCGAACTTCGGTTAGTGAAATCGTGTGCGATAGGAATGGAGAGCTGATCCATGGTAGACAGGAAAGACTGAACCGTTGGGCAGAAAATTTCAAGGATCAGTTTAATTGGCCATTCGCTATCGTCTCTAGTCCGACGTTTGGAGCTGTGAATCCTTGGGAGGTGTCACTTGATTCCCCAACGGAAGTGGAAGTGGAGTCGAATATTCGGCTTCGGAATAGAGGAAAAGCAGCCGGTCCCGACAACCTTCCCCCAGTTCGTTTCAAATTGGGTGGAGAAGTGCTGATGAAATCACTTACCTCCTTGCTTCGTGATATCTGGAACGAGGAGAGCATTCTGTTATCTTGGGATGAGTCACTGATTATACTCATCTTCAAGAAGGGTACACGGAGTGACTGCAGCAATCATCGTGGGATTAGTTTAATTCCGGTAGTTAGTAAGGTGTTAGCTTCGGTAATACTGCGCCGTTTGACACCGATTCGCCGGAGTAATGTACGCGAACAACAGGCCAGATTTCGGCCAGGTCGAGGCTGCATCGACCAAATATTCACTCTTCAACAGACACTCGAAACGCGCCACACGCACCGCCGTCCTACGATCGTAGTCTTCCTCGACTTGGAAGGTGCTTTCGACTCGGTGGATCGACCAGCACTACTCAGTGCTCCCCACCGGAAGGGTATGCCAACGAAGTTTGTGAACCTGTTGCGAGCATTTTACTGGCATACCTATGCTCGCTTGAGGGTATACGGTGACCTATCAAGTTCATTCAAAACGACTAGTGGCGTTCGACAAGGGTGTCCCATCTCTCCATTCTTGTTCAACTTCGTCATGGACGAGTTGACGGAAGATGCTTTAGGAGGTCTCCAGGATGTGGGAGTCGAACTGTGAAGTAGAGGGAAGCTGTGCCCTAGATTACGCAGACGACGTCGTGTGCCTGTTCGAGTCTGCGGACCATGCACAACGCGCACTAGATAGACTGTCGAGATCCGTTGCTCGGTTCGGTATGTGCTTTGCACCTTCAAAGTGCAAAGTACTGTTATAGGACTGGACGACGGCAGCGCCGAACTTGATACTGAATGGAGATGAGCTGACGATTGTGGACCGTTTCACCTACCTTGGTAGCTGCGTGTCTAACGATGGTAGCTCGGGATTGGAGGTAAGTATGCATATATCC
>LUCM01000451.1:222271-319463 GCA_008360955.1 Fasciolopsis buskii | reverse complement strand
TCCTTGTGAAACAAATATACACCGAAAAGGGAACAAACGAACAGGCTAGACATCGATGTATCAGTGTACTAGTACTATTCACGTGAAGGATTGTAATCATGAAATTTGTGATCATCCAAATCAAACTCATCTTGACAGTTGCGGAACCTCAAAAGTCATTCCAATTGGCTGACAAAAATAGGCTGATATTTTGACTCGTACGTGTGAATGACCCCGGCTATTGTTGGAACCCGAGTTTGGGGTACCAAACCAGTTGTGGTTGCATTTTGTAAGCAAACCATAGCAGGGGTTTGCTTCTCTGTGGATGAGGCATGCACTACTGAGCAGCAATCATTCAGGAAACCGTTGCGTCTAAAATGGTAAAGCTTTACTGCTGTGACGAAATTAAACCTGAGTTGGTGCTGTGAAAACCACTCGATAGATGTGTGTAGCTTTGATTATTCTATAGCGTCCCTCGCTGCCTGTGTCCCAGTGGGTGAGGCTGTGGCGTTTGAACTTGAAGGTCGCGGGTTCGAATCCTCCCACTGCCGGTCAACTTCCCCACTTGGCAGCCCTCCTCTGGTCGGGGGCCCCTTCTTGAAGAATGATGTTATTTCATGTTATTTCATGAATAAAGGAAGTAAAAGACAAAAGAAAGAAAAGAAACGTGGATTACGAATGAACTCGTTCACAAGTTCTAAGCTGTTTGACTGAAGGGGATGGAAGAAGACAGACTACCAATATTTTTTCCATTTACTGAGTTATACGTACAGAATGCTTAATGCATCTGGAAGAGACAGCAACCATCATAGATTATCACTGACTAACAAGGATCGCAAAGGGATTGACTATATCTCGAGATAAGTGGGATTTCGTGCGACCGAAAATTGTGTGAGGTAATATGCCGGTCAGGAAACTACATAAAGCATATGATGTGAATTTATGGTCTCTCGCTGCAATCTATAGAAAGATGGCGAATGAGAAATCCTGGTCTGTGATTGGTTAATCTCTTCACCTGTTCACTGCCAGCACACGGTAACGGTTGGTGTTGCTTTCACTCAAATAAATTGTTCCCGGGTAAGTTAGGGGTATCGATTGGAACTTTGTCGACTCCAGTGGTGAACAGCTCAAATTGTCTATCAGACTGATACTAGGCCGAAACGATCCGCGTCTATGTCGCTTTTCATTTGCAAGAGATTCATAACCACGGCTTCCAGTGCTTCGAGGCCAACAAGCAATTGTCATTTTTCCTGTCTGGCAAGGCACCACAGCACCAGTCAGGTCATAAGATTTACTACCAGCAATAGGAAGAATTAATAAGCTAAGGCTAAAAGACTAAGCTTAAATTAAGGAATCATAATGATTCCTAACAAGGATGAAACAGCTATGCAGTGTTTCCATGGTTCCTTATTGGTTAATTGAGCGACGATATCACGTGATCAATTATTTCATGAAATGAGTATTTAATCACATTTTGGTTAACAATGATAATTCCGCTTCACGAAAAGTCTACAATAAACCAAGTAGTTGGCTAGTAACACCAATGATGAACAATCACGTTGGTGGGAACATCGGTGTATTTACTGAATTTGTTGCCGGACAATATCCAATTGAACATTTTCTTCGTGAATGAGGCTGGTGCCAGGGAAAACCTTGTAACGCATTGTGCAAAACTGGTTTGGTAACTTTAAAACATCAGCCGATTGAATAGTAAAATCCCATCATTGAATTGGATTCCTTACGATTTAATGCCGAATGAGACTAGTAAAATGTCAGTTAACGACAATCCGTTCTACCCAAAACCAAGTGGCTTTCATTATTATTTCACATAGGAACCTGGTTTATATTCGGTTTCCCGAATCAATTACTCCTCAGTCCATTTTCCACCGAGTCGTATCGCTTTATTCCTGTTAGTCTATTCACTGTAAACTATTTAGCTTTCACACTTGCACCATATATTATACATCTATGGACGATTCGGATTTCCCGCTCGGAAATGACAATTGTAAATGACACTCCGGAATGTACATGTCTTGTTTCACCATTGGCTTTTTGTAAGGGAAAACAAATTCAGATCTTGAATTTGATTCATGCTTTCTGACGTGGTCCATTCATCACTTTATTCACAGAAAACAGCAATACTGTGCACTCTTTCTCGGCCTTCAAAAGGACAACATTTATTCTGACAATACAAATGTCCCGGCACATGTTTGGTGCTTTGTATTTGTTTCTAGCTATTTGTATTGCACTTTCTCTTCTTTTCTTTCACATAAGTCATTTTGGATAGAAATGAACCAGGCTACGGGCAGTAGTGTTGACAACCGATCCAAGTTTGGACTCATAATTTGTCCACCTATCGAAGCGCTGTTTGGCAGAAACTTGCGATGTGATTTCAGTGGTGTGTGAGTGGGTGGATGGGTGGGGGTGGGAATGGGAACAACAACAAAGGAGTAAGGGGGGAGGGAATTGTAGTTCCCCTCCCCTCCACGCTGATGGAATTAAAGACGGACGATTTTATACGGTTCGATCAACTCACCAATCTCAAGGAAATTTTGTTATTGCAGGATCGATTTTGGGAATATGCTAATGAAATAGCCGAGATAAAATAGATGAGAGGAACGGCCTGGTTCGTACAACCTATTTGTTAATTGTGATTTATGTTTGTTCTGACAAGAAGACGTTGTGTCTCTTCTCAAACTACGAAGAGTCCAAAACGGATGTTATTAAAAGACTCTCACTTCATACTTTCTCTTCAATCCATTAAATAGCCAATAACGAGGGTTGAAGTTGCGGGTTTACTGTGAAACGTTGAAGGTTTTCAAACTATTTTGGTTATTGTCACGCATTGAACAGGATGTTACTTCCATTAATTCGACAGTTATTGCACAAACACACTGTAAACTGTTCTTTTCTGGACAACCTTATCCGATCGAATGATGCGGAATGTAAATGAAAAAGTTTTCGTTTGAGAACGTGGTCAGTAGGGAAATTTGTCGACATGACGAAAACATTTCAAATGGTTTCTGCTTTAGTATTAAGATTGTTTTTTAGCAATTTATTGGTATTTGAAACAGTTACCAGGACAAGCCCACAATTAAGTACTCAATCAAATCGTATGCGAGCTCCTCATGCTCAATACGTCAGTGACGCATCGGAGGTCGCTGGATCGAACGAAATGCAGTATGAAACCACAGTGGTGCATACTACGGACCAATCAGATAAAATATCAATTCAAAATAAAACGAAGAACCGAGATCGATCATCATTTGGGGTATTCTACTTGTGTCCATGTGCATGCCGAACGTCTATATCCGTTGGCTTCCGCTGAATCAATCGTCTCTCAATAATCAATAACGAGCACAACAGGTACATAAATTCCCAACTTTGTGTGAGAAATATCATTCGAACGCCTGCATTTTTTTCTGTGCTCTAGTGTGCTTTGAATGAAGACAGCAATGGCCTTAGTGAATTACTTATCACAGAAATAGTGTCCATTGGCCGATCTCCAATTCAGTTGAATTGCTTTTAGGTCGACAAATGGGGCTA
This sequence comes from Fasciolopsis buskii, assembly GCA_008360955.1. Taxonomy (NCBI): domain Eukaryota; kingdom Metazoa; phylum Platyhelminthes; class Trematoda; order Plagiorchiida; family Fasciolidae; genus Fasciolopsis; species Fasciolopsis buskii. Next base: position 315,938 of record LUCM01000451.1, on the reverse strand, counting down.
CTACTAGACTCAAATGTAAGTAAGCAATTTTCAGTGTGGATCAGGGGGCTGAGATCCAGGGAGATACCTAGGCTAGGCAAAACCGTCGCGTATATGTTTTAAGCGACAGATTTCATATTGACAAAACATATGCTCTATATCAAGGCTAGAGGCATGGTTCATAATCTTGCTGAATGTCACTCATATTTTCTAATTATGTTTGCATTTCTGAATCATATTATTGTCAGAGAAAAGTGGGATTCCCTGAAAAGTTAAACCGGAGACGTTGCCCAGTGAGTCGAACTCCAACGCATTGGCCAAGGAACAGATTTATGAAATTGTAATATTTTGAGTCACGAATTAACATAGAATCGTTGGTGATTTAAAGGTGAGCTACAAAGTTGAGACAAATCACAGTCATCGAATAGCACGTTTAGTCAGTTTTTCTGTCGGCTACAAGTGATTTTACCAACTTGTACAGTTTTCGTGTTCGAACTACAGACCAGTTCGCATAATCACAGTCTGATTTGTGCCATTTAGGGAACTGCGTACACTCGCTTTACGGACCTAGAAGAATCAATTTTCCGCGTTATAATATTTTCATTGAAGTAGTGGCAGGCTTTTGAAGTTTAAGAATTAAAAATAGACCGAAACAGATGAAAATACACAGTAGCGTGGGGGATTTAAACCCGTATTATTTTTTGAATGAATAATTATTGCCTTTAAGATGACAGGGATACCTGCTGGGCTGTCACGCGGCGCCGGAAATCTGACCAACAGAACTTTTGTGATAAATCGCGCAGGTTGATTGCGTGGTGGGCAACGATGGACCGTTGTCCGACATCATCAGGATTAACCGTGACGACCGTCGAACCTCAATGCACGGGGACTGATGCAGACATATGCTACGAGACCGGTAAAATCGCATTTAGGCTATTGAATAAAGCCAATTTACCCTGTCTCGTAATGACCTGAGTTTTCGGGTCAATCTGCATTGTACCTGTCGGTGAATACCAGGAGAAGGAAATATGGATTACTGAAAAGAATAACGAGGATGACGAACAGAAACAGGTAAACAAACCCATTTTACATTAAGGGAGAGATTGCTTGTTTTTCTGGCACTGTACTTGATCATCGTCAGCTCGTCATGTTCTCCCTCCACTTGGTTCCCACAATCGTTTGTTGATAGCGTCGTATCAATTCACGGAACGCCTTTGGCACTGGAAACAAGTTGATCGCCGGCAACCTGAACTCAGACGGTCCGGTTTACATTGGAACTACGGAAGTGTTACGTAAGTATGCCTTTCTGAGTGAAACTTTATTGCACAGCTATCAGATAGTCAGTTTTATTCAATATCCAAGGTGTTAGTATGATTATGATCAGAAAATTTTATCAGTCAACAGTCCAATAATGTGAGATACCCTGCATTAGATGTGTTACCGGAAGTTCACGTGAGGATGAAAAATGTCGAAAGAAAACCGATCGCTTGTTGTGTGGAATTGGTGTAATTAAAATAGTGAATCAGAATGGTAACGGAATAGGTGACGGTTTTTCTTATCAGAAAATCCGATTTCCCAAAAATATTTACAATTTCTGAATCAGAACCGATAAACCAGTATGAACTGTTGAATCTTTCGATCGAATGTCAGTGAAAATTGCAAAATATTGACGATTTTTTTCCATTTCCGCGCTACATCGGATCTTTTGAGCATGGCTGATTTGCAAATCTAAGAGAATTTTCTATCCGCACAGTGTTCCAATTGTTTCAAGTCGTTGTATCTAGCGAACTGATGAGGCTCAGTGAATTCCAAAAGCCATATCAGGGACACATCGGGCTTGCAATTTCTCATTTCGCATTGTCAATCAAATTAGTTGCTTATTAGCGATCTTTTACTCAGGAATTTCCCAAGAAGTTATGGCATTCGGCCCAAATGCTTGCTTTCACCTACCCGATATAATAGTTCGTAATTCAAAATAAGAAGTGACTTAATTCATGTACCCCGGGTGTCAATAATCTTTGGTCGTGCTAGGGAAAAACAGCTCAGATATACCACCTCACTTGCCTGCACCGATTAGGCCGTTTCGTTCGAAGGTCCATCGAAAGTCCCGGTGCAGGTAAATTTTATGTGGACCATTCCTGTCCCCTCGTCCATCCCCCTATCATGCAATTCACACTTGTTTAAAACAGGTGACAAGTCCTTCTGAGGGTGTGAAGAAGGTGTGAATTCGGTGGAGGGGTGGTGTAACTTGAAGACCATGTGAGAGCACAATTTTAGAGCTTACTAAAACTTTTTAAGGTGCATAGATTTTCCGAACTGACCAAAAAGCATCGGAATTAACTACCAAAATTCCCTGAAAATATTGGTTAGATAAAACTTTTTCCAAACTTTCTGTTCGGCCAGTGATTTTTTCATATTTTGCAAATGTTAGTACCGACAACAGAAATTCATAATGCAGAAAGCAAAGTGGAAGCACCAATAGGACAAGCCTAATGCCCGTTTTTCCTACACTACTGTGTCTGCGAGTAAAATCTACTGTAATTTGGTCCAGTATAGGCTGTTTTGTTGTTTAAAACCTTTCTGGCGGCAAGAACTAATAAACAACCAGTTTTAAACAAGGATCTAGGTGATCCAGGCGTCGTCCGCTTGGACCGGTCGATTTCATCTCGTAATCTCAGTAATCAACCCGTGTGAATCGGGCGTAATGCGGTTATCGAAGCCTATGTGAATTTCCTATTGGATAGGATATTCAACACATTATCCTTGATTCTTGCGGTTCAGGGCCTATCTGGAGCCTTGCTGAAGCGCTCCATTGATTCTTCCCAGTTGTACAAGGTCTTTGCAATTTCCGAACGAAATCGGCTTTTGATGCGAACACGTTCAGTTGCACTCCGACTTCCTAATTATACTAAACATAAACTGAACTGATTTTATCAGCCACATGGATCAGTCGATCAGTGGTGGGTAGCAGATCTACCAGGTGATTTGTCATGGCAAACAATCTCATAGTGTAGTATACTACTGTTTCTTTTATCTCGGTACTATTAAAAAAATAGTTGAGACTGTCAAATGATTACGGAGATCAGAGTGACCTCATCCTGATTGGGTTGAAATGTGATCCACCTTGTGCGGTTGCACTTTTGTGGCTCCTGACGGGCATATGTACCAGTTGTCGGTACTTCATGTCTTAGTTAGTGGACAGAAACACATTGGCCAGATGTTGTGATAAAAATGTCCACTTTGACATAATTCCTGGTGGTTTTAATTTAACTCCAGAACGGCTGATCCGACCAAATCCAGTACGATTAAATTACAATGACATATACCCATAGAAGAAAGGGGTTTCACCTCATAGCTTGTTTTATCACAAAACTTAGCCCCAGTGAAAGGAACAACACAGATGAGCAATAACAATTCATCTTAGTACGGTTCTACATAACTTTCTCTCGGGGATTACAAGATTCGCACCCAGTTGGCGCTTTACTTGAATGGGTTTGGAAAGATCAATTGAAAATCTGATCCCATTTGTTGTCATTTTCATTCTGATAGGTATGTGTCCATTGGAACATTGTATCAGCACATTAGGGCGCGATATGCCCATCTATGGAAAAGGGCGCCGTGTGAAATGTATCCATTGGAGCAAAAATACCAAACGACCGGTTGGGATGAACTGGCCAATAATGTTGAAAATCTTTCGAAGTGTTTGTTAAAAGTGCCTACCAGAAAATTCCGTCGCATATGGCCAGACAGAAAATGGTTGTAGGCAATGGACGTGAAGGTTGTGAATTCGAATCCTATCTCAGTTGATCATTTCCGTAATCGACAGTATTCACCTTACCATAGTCCTTCTGCACATAACTGGGCAAAGTGTTATACAGCTTGCGGTAGGCATAAAATAAATGAAAATAAGAAAAGAGGAGATTGATGCAATTTGGGATTCTGTTTGATGCTAAATTTTACAGATGTTCAGGTGGCCTATACTACTATGTTTACGTTCCATGCAGGTCTTATTAACGGATACGGTTCATATGATAATTGATTCCAAACGCACAGGATTCAGTCGGTCGACTTTTCCTCCCCTATCATATTCGTATGATTTAGCGCAATGCGACAGAGAGCATTTGAGCCACGCACAAGCGTCATTTCTCGTTGACCGTAGAAGGATAAGTTGTAAGGTTTTGATCATGAAATCGGCGCTAGCAGACGGTTAGCAAAGACGAACTACCTTTCCTCGTTTACCTCGATTTGTCTGAACAACGAAATGTAGACTAGGAGATAGAAAATTTGAAAAACCAGAAGATGCTTTTCCATTTACGGCACTGTACTTGTGCTGCGGTAGTAAGCCATGAATTTTCGTCTCGCACACAAGATAGACTGAGTGACAACGGTGTATATCCATAAATCTTTACCGTGCACGTGGCATGGATGTTGTGCCAGGCAGTTTAACTCAAAATGACCTTATTCATCTCTAGTGATCGGTTTTCACCAAGCAGTTCATCAATGGTTTCGTGAATAAAACGAAAAATTCACATGGTATTTGCATGATCGTGGAATGAAGTTACCAAGGAATTTTCTAAGACGATCTTTTCTCTGGATAGGCTTGACAAAGTATGTGGACTTTCATAGCAGTAGAGCATCTTGAGTTTATATTTGGTGAGTTGAAGAGTAAGATTAATGGAAAAAAGTGAGTTATGTATGCCGAAATATTACAACAGGATTTTTATGGGATATGAAACATTTTCCAATTGGGAAATTGTTCAAAGTGGGATTAGGAATATCACGGGATTGTGATATTACACGAATACATTTGCCCGAAGGGGACAAAAATTCATCCAAAGACCGAGAAAAAATATGGAGAGACTTAAAGAATTTCAAGGGTGATACGGATAGCCGATATTTTGCCACTGCAAGTCCCAGTAACTGAGCGCACTCATGTGAGCAAGAGCTTAGAATAATGAATACTATCAAAACTGATGATGGATGGGTAGAGAAAATTGATAAATCTTGAGTGACTGGGGGATAAATTAGCATATCCCCTAACAGACTGCAGAAGTCTATCTACTTGGGCCGACCTGTTTCACATATGACAGTAGTCATCATCTGCAGTAATTTGTCTAGTCACAGGTGCACTGACCGAATGTTTGTGAAGAAACCTAAACTGAGATAAAAACGAATTGAAGTGAAATGGATGCTTGCTTGCACTTCCAGAGGAGCAAAAGTGAAGAAGATTCGAACAAGTCCAACTGGAATTTTGCTTTGACTGACTGCCCTTCATATTGCACTCTCAACACTCAAATCACAGGCCCTCTGGTCAGCTTTGCATTTCGAAAGCACCAGACTCGAGTTTCGCTCTCATTTGAGGTCATCAGTAGCGCACAACCATGATTTGGAAGCGAACCTTTCCCCATGGGAGGCGGTTGCGACACGACTAGGCTACCCAGCCCCTTCGGAGAGACTCGAATTACTGGATCAATTTTACTCAGGTACCCTCTTCAAAGCCAGTCACTTGGTCCGAATAAAACCGGAAATAGTCATCCTTACCGAAACAAAACGTTTACTCCAACCGATTATGAATAATTTTGTCAGCCGTAAAATCTCGTACTGCCGACATTGAGCAAACAGACAAGCATTGTGTGTTCGAGACCATCTTCTTTTGATTGCATGCGGACAAATCATCTACCTGTGGAATTCGATTACTATCAGCTAGTGGCCCATTTCTGTGCAAGTCAGTCGTAGATAGGTGCCACATACTGTCCAGAGTCTATCCGGTAGCTTAATCGCTAAGGCATCGACTTACAACCATTTGTCCCGGGTTCACTCCCCATTTCGGGTTCGGTGAATATACACTGATAAGAACGATGCGCTTCCAGGGTTTCTTACTATCCCGTCGAGTGATCACACTGCATAAAGAATGGTTTCACAAAACATATGACGTCCTATTGCTCTAACTGATGAACAATCCCATAACAGTTGTCATGTTCTTCAGTAATATCTTGAAAGCGCCACAGAATCGTATAGGAAAACGGGAGGAGACAACGGGATGTTTCTGGTCCATGGTTATCTACATCTCTTACCCGGAGGAATGGTGGAGAAGCGAACTTCATTCATGTTCTCACCAGTGACGACGCTGTCGAGATTGTGTGCTTTCGAAACCATTCATTTTTTCTGGTCTTGTCGTATCTACTTTCCTGTTGTGCTGCAGAAAAAGTAAAATTGAACATTTTACCGAGCTTTCCGTTATTTTCTACTGCAAACCATACAATAGCCCACATTTGGTGAATCTTATTTCTGAATGCACTGTACGAATGATAGCATGATTCTCATAGGAACATTTGAAGACGAAACCTTCGAAGTGACGGGGTGGGAAGGGCTACCGTTTTATTGCTGTAAAACTAGTCTTTAGAAAGACTACTCGCGGTAGTCGAAACGTTGGTGGTTTACATCTACCAACAACTCTGTATTCTTAACATTATATCATTTACAATAAAGAGACTGCTGATTCCCATTCCCATTGGTTTGCTTCAGACAGTATCCCATTCAGGTGTGCGTCCATTTTACACTCGGCGTTGTCCACGTGGATGTTCCAAGAGCATTTTTCCGTTCTAGCTAGCTTTAAGTCGGTTTTCAAATGTGACTGATCCCTGATTGGTCCGTTGCCCTGACACTTGAACCAATCCGCTGGGTGAACGTTATCGTGTTCTCACCCGCGCTAAGTCAGCAGGGGTGCACAAAGTTGTCTGCTTGCCGGGCACGGAAATTTTGGCGGGTTAATGCCGATTTGTGTGTATGTGGTGCGGCACACTAAAACGAGTCATTTGTAATATCAGTTAAGGTTCTGCAACCATTTTGGTCTCTTTCCTTCTCTCTCTCTCGCTCTCTCTTTCCCGAATAGGTCCGGTTAATCCGCTTAACGGAATGTACGCAGCTGCGTGCATTCATTCCGCGACCACCACCACCGGCAGATTGTGACAATTGTCCATTTCGTCCGCAGTTTGTCACGTACGCGTCTCGTGCGTCCGTGAGCCTCGGCCGTTGTTCTCCAATCATCTACTTATTCTGTTTACCCCTTCTCGTTCCGATAGCCATATTCGTCGGCACTTTTGGCAGATGTTGTCTTATGCCTTTACCCATGGACACACAAACAGATCGTGCTAAGTGAAAAATGAATTACTTACACCTGGACCGTACATTCATTTGACAAATCGATGGAGACAGTGGTTTGCACTACTCACACAGACAGTTAGCCAACTTGTTATTCATTGCGTGTTGGCCACTTTTCTGTCAGACAGTCAGTTTTGTTCGGAGTAGCAAACTCACTAGGGCGGTCTATTGGTTTGAGGTCCAAATCGGATCAAGGTCTAATTTGGGTGACGACTGGGGTGGACGAAGAACTTGCTGACGAGACCCACTTGTTGGATGTTGCGTTAGGTTATTTTGCGAATACAGCTGATTACTTAAAGTGAGTCAACCATCTCCCATGGCGGATGATTAACTTTTCGGTTTAATTTGTATTGTTATGGTAAACATATTATGTAAAGAATGCCTCTTTAACCCATTACATTTTGGTCGCTCTCCTCTCATACTATTTGGTGACACTTCAGGCCGTATGAACAATCGGCCGCTCATTGAGAATCGAAGATTGTGGCCTTATTTATTTGCTTTATAAGCCCAGTCATGACTTACGCTCAACATTACCATGTTTGATTTCAACTAACTCACGTCGTCGTTATCGGATTTACCGGCAGTTCTAAGCCAAATACTAAACTATGACAGAAAACTTGGGGGCCATTTATTGACGATTTCAGACTTGGACAAGGCATCAATCATTTAAGACATCATATATTTGCAATGAAAGTGCTTTCGTTTTAATTGGTCTAACCAAAACAAGAGGCATTATAGAAATCTAGTCTCAAAAAATTAAGTCATGTGCAATGCTGTTCTTCTTCTCTCACTATATTTATCTCGTATTCTTATTATTACTGGCAGTAGTGTTAGTAATAATGGTTGTGCCAATAGTAGTAGTAATAATAGTGGCGTTTGTGATGGCGGTAACATTGGTAATAGTAAAATGTACAATTTGAATGTATAAATTTCACCGACTAATATTTTTCTTCATCCATGTTCTGTCCCATTCCTGTCTTCTTGGATTGCTTCTATGTTTTGGATTGTCAGATTCTGGTCAAATGCAAACTGGCTGTTTAGCCACCCCAACTTCATATGCATCTGCGAATACCGGCAGTGGAACAATGAATCCCTCTGCATACTTCTATCCCAACTACCCTATTTTTCAGTCCGAAATTCCCGGAAATACTATGCCCAGTACAGATTGTGTAATTCGAGCGCCTGCTTTTTTCCCACCCCCATCAATACCATCAGGATCACATGATTCCAATCAGTATTCTCCAATGATAATGATGACAGGTGCAGATTTAATGATTGGTTCAGTCCGACTGAATTATCCCGACTCATACTCGAGCTCAGCAAGAGAGCGTCCAATCTCCTCCAGCGATGCGATCCCACGATCCGACGGAACAAAACCGTATTCGCAGCTGTCACCCTACGCAAACTATCCAATCGGCGCAACAATTTCAGCTCCACAGTCTTTGTCGGAAAATTTTTCACGTCACAGAAATGATATAAGTCATACGGCCGAGGAGTTACACCATACCCAAAATCATACAGATCGTGGTCCGGTTGGCAGTGAAGCTCAATACCTATTCTATTCTATGCTTCACGGTAGAAAATCAGGTCCATCGACTGAATTGAATTCCCCGGATGAAACTTCCGAGATGAAAAGAAACGCCCATCACCATTCACAACGTATTCCGCTCTCTGGTAGTATACCGCCACATCCACACTCACATTCGACCAATCAACAACAACAACAACAACAACAACAACAACATCAACATCAACAACAACAACAACAACAACAACTGCAACATCAACCGCAACAACAACAACAACTGCAACATCAACCGCAACAACAACAACAACAACAACAACAACAGCAGCAACAACACCAACACCAACAGCAACAGCAGCACACACCAAACGCGCCATCATCTGCAACGGCACCCACCTCGCCGAGGATGAAAGAGAAATCAAAAAATGCAGCAAGAACGAGGAGAGAAAAAGAGAATACGGAATTTTATGAACTGGCCAAGTTACTCCCGCTTCCGAGTGCAATCACTTCTCAGTTGGACAAAGCTTCAATTATTCGACTGACAACAAGTTATTTAAAAATACGCTCAATATTTCCTGATGGTAAGTTCTATTATTGCATATATCAATTGTGACACGTTGCTGTGTGTCGTGATAACGATAGGAAAATACGTTGCCAATTACGATATATGAGCCAATTGAGACTGTTAAACGTCTTACACAAACCATAATATATCCCGTGCAAGTCACACTCAGATAGCTGGTCCGCTAGATTTATTAACCTTTTTCCCTTGCCTTGGGGTCATAAAGCGGATTTACCACGTATGCAATTCTGGCTGAATGTCATCAGATTAAGACATATCCAGCATCTGAAGTCACTGAACGTGATGTCATCTTCCACCGTAGTTCGGAATTACAATCTTCTGAATGACACTTTCAAACCTCGTTCACGTAATTCCGAGAAACGTTCCATCTTACATGAGAACATGAGCTGAGGTGTATTTGTTATTTGTGCTTTCGTCTAAATGTCGTAAGAGATACATTTTTTGCAAAGTCCTAAGCTTTTTCGACGCTAGTGCGAATAAGTTTGACATGAATCCAAAACAAATTACGTTGAATGGTGCAGACACTTGTGATACAGGACTCATATATTCAACTGAATGTAAAATTTTTAGTTTTGATAGAATGGACAATTGTTTGGGTCCCATTCCCAGTAACCCTGACACCCAAGTATCTTCTCTCGTTTGAGGCTCCGTGATAAGAATAAGTTCGTCTCCTCCCTCACGGCAGATTTTAATGCCTTCTTATTTATTAAGGTGTTTATGGTCCTAGTCTGTCTTTTGGATCAATCAGAAGGAGACCGATTAAAGGGAGATCAGTTGATCAGGTAAAACCTTGCCAACCATATGAAAACGGCTATGTCAATCAAACTGTCATTTAATAACCCGCTTCGTGGTTAGACTGTCGGCAGCCCATGCTAAAAGTACATCCTTATTAGGTTGACACAGTTTTTCCGTTCGGAACAACGGTCAAATTGGTCAGGGATCACCACGGCCATTCTGCGTTTCGTGGCAATTCACAACTAGAAAATGTTGAACTTACCATATAACTCAAGGTTTTCGCATGTTTTATTCTTTGGCAAAGTAATACTTTAATGTGTAGTTCATTTGACTTCTGAAAGCTAACTGTACGTACTTTTCGCATTCATGTATGTTAAAACACGACCACAGTTTTCAACGAAGTCCCCGGTGGGGTCGTGCTAAACCATTATTTCAAGGTTGCATTCTTTTCACGTCCAAAGAGGTTCTCTGCAAAAATGCATGAAACATCATTCAAAATCACGAACTAGTTTTCAGATGGTCATACTTGTGATTTGTCATGATGAGTATCAAAATGGACACATCAGAACTCGGTTAAACACCATAACTTAGCCATAAATATTGATTTCCCTCGCTCCATTTTTGATGTGTACCAAACGATTGGCACGAATTTCAGACTGAGTTTGAGAACGATTTCCAGCTTCGTTTCCCTAGTCAATCTGAATTTTGTGATGAATGGTTTTTATCCGCCATTTCGTTTACGGTCTAATGCTTTGTTTTCCGCACTACCACTACTACTACTACTAATAATAATAATAATAATAACAATAATAATAATAATAATAATAATAATAATAATAATAATAATAATAATGGTGCTTCATGTTCATTACACTGGAGAATGATGAAGACTGTCTTGGTTTTCGAGATCCACCGTTCTCCAGTGGAACTCCATTGCACTCTTTTCTAGTCAGCGAATGACTTCATCTAATTCGCAGTGATTACGTAAATTGATACGGGTCATTGTTGTCACGGTGACGTCGTTACACGGAATGGCAGTCTTTACTTTCCTTATCTGTTCGGACTGAAAAATTTGTCTGAGTATCACATCACCGATATGACTGGTGCACTGTAGGACGGAGATGGGTTGCGATCACGAAGCAGGTAGATGAGCGCGACATCCGTGATTACTGTTATCGATAGATTTTTCTCAACTGCAACTGCTGCGGACGTTAGTTTGCATGTTGCCAGGTTATACAGTCTCCTTGTTCTTGTTCCAGAGGCAGTAACAAACACCGGCTGTGTTGATTGATAATGAAATTAAACTGAGGACGTTGATATATATATATATATATATATATATATTATGTAACTGCAACCCAAGTTGAAAAGAAAAACTTGCGTATACAGTTCAATGAGTTGTCAAAACCGCTCGTGATAACTACCAGATCTTAATTTTGTTGGCCTCACTCGAAAGACATCAAGTGGTCATCCGTTTGGTTCTGAAGTGACAACTTCGGCTAATCATTTTCCCTATTTAAGGAGTCAGTTTAACTGACTTGCATAATTCACTCATCATTGTCATTCATTAGAAATATAGTAGATTGAAATACCGTATTCAACGATTCTCTGAAACAGATCTCGCGTACACAAAAGTACTAAGAAACCTTACAAACTGCGGCTCATTAGTGTTGTGAATGATATAACGTTCGCAGATGTAATGCGCCAACTTTTCGACTACTGTGGATAGTCTTTCTCAAGGCAATTTTTACAGTCAAATGCTCATTAAGTTCACACCAATGCCACATGACACATTTTGTACCGGATCCACGATGGGGGAGTCCGTAATATGCCTGTTATTATACACCCAGGTAGATTAGTGCCTAAAAATAGTTAGGACAAGATAGAGGAAGCCGAATTTTATTGGAGATTGGAAGCTCACTTGCATTTTTCACTCTCACCAGTGAACAAAGCTAGCAGGCATCGAACCGGTGACCTTCCACTTACCTGGCAAATGCCACTTTGCTGCAAAAGGACTGGGAGTAACAAACAAAAATTTGGGAACGAATGCTTTCTAACTCGCATTAGTTAGATCCAGATTGTCTTAACGATATGATCATCAATGAGCGACGGAGTGGTTCGGTGTTAGTGTTGCCATGCACCCATCCCGATCCCCCCTTACAATCGAGCTGTTCAAAAAAATGTACCGTTTTTTTATTCAACCTTGTGGTAGTTTAGCAAGGGAATTTGCACAACTATCCGAATGTAATTTCCGTTACAAATTTAAGCCCGGAAACTACTTGCTCCCATTTTTGAGGACGTCAAAAAACCCCTAATTTGGGCTAATTAGTCATCTCCGTTGCCAGACCCAACTGTTTGTTTTATTAACATTACCAGGTTAATTTCTCATGTCAAATGGTTATTTCAGTTCCGCATAGTTTTTTCCAACTATTAACATATAGCGACAATATACTCAGTTAGAAAGATGGAAAGAGAAATATTGAAACGGCAACTCCAAGGTAATTAACCAAACAACAATGTAGCAGAAAACACAGGTTTGGAATATAGGGCCGCGATTGACCGTCAAAGTGAATCATATCATCTCATGTTTCTAATCGGCTGTGTAGGAATTTTACGGGCCACAACCAGAAAGTCTAACTGGATCTAAACGAACTAGTCCTCTGATCGAGGTTTTCAGGCCTGTATTTGTCGGATCATTGGCTGATCGCTACGACTCATCTTCCAACCACTACATGCACCCGTTCTAAAGGCATGTGCAAAATATTTCACAAATATCTTAATCTGTTTACGTTTGAACCGTCTTTTAAAAACTGAATTCTAGGACCCAGTACCTTACGCTTAGCCTCTAAGCTACTAAATAAATTCTCCCACCATATTCGGCTAATTCCACAAAGACAACGGTGTTCAAACACGAAGTCTTCGCATGTCTGCTTTCAATGTCTACGTTTCCTAGTTACGTAGCCGAACCTACTTTGATATAACTGTGAAACACGACCTTTGATGGATAATGGGACGCCCGGCCGACTCCATATACCTCTCAGATTGGTGAGTGCCAGCCATGCCCTCTCGATACACGAGGACACGTCATCTGACGTTCAAACACTAGGTGAAATGCAAATATAACTAAGTAATTAAGCCCACTAACTTCACTGAGTTCATTTCTAACTAGGAGATAATGCAGTCTTGCAATATCTTTTTACATTTCGAAGGCGTAAAACGGATCCCAAACCTGTTCACACTATTGTTCAGATGATCGAGAACACCATGCTACTTAAATGGGACTCCATTCAGCAGCACAACATCATCCTCATTTGCCAAATCAGAAAGTTTCCTGGCTGAGCAAATATCAATTTCACAATTCTCATTTAAGGATGGAACAATCTATTTGGATATGAAGAAAATGCTGAGAGGGGCAACCCTAGTGAAAACTAATTCTTCCGGTGAATTCGAGTGAGAAATCACAGTAACCAGCATCTCGGCTTCAATATAGTTTGGATAGGTGAAATGAATTCCTCTGGTGCTGCCTTCAATGGGGACAAAGCCACAGAATTTCACGATCACCGGAATCGAACTTTTAGGTTAAGAAGAATCGAGATCTTGGATCTATGGAGCCGGCACCTGTGCTACACGATTTATTCCAGAGTGATGATTTGTTCAACACAAGCTCGGCCGAGTCGGAAACTAGTTTGGTTGTCACGTTGGCACACGGCGTGAGTAGTAGGTGATCGGCGAAGGATAGTGTCCGAGAGCAATTAGGACGTGATAATTACCAAAATTATTCGTTTCTGATTTTTAGTTCGACACCTATCACCTTACTTGTAGATCGGAGAAGTAACCGAGTCACTCTATTCCTCATGACTCTCTGTTCTCTTGGCTAGATCGATTCCAGGTGTTTTGTTGACTCAAATGTTAACAATGCGTTACGGGCCTTGAAGGGGATATACTAATCAAGATGATTTCTGCCTCCTTTCTGTCACGTTAATTTGCCTGAACAAAATGATCCTCGACAGTCACAACTGAGAATGTTTTTCGGCGAAATGGAAGAGATTATGTTGTTTTCCAAATTATCGCAGTCTATTTCATTCTGTGTAAATTTTACAAAGAAGAATTGCCAAGACTCCTTTCATCAAAGCAGGGTTTATTGCCAAAATACAATAAACGCCATTTCATGCTTTGAACATTCATGAGGTAACAGTCGAACCGAGACAAGACAGTTCGTTTGATGGTATATTTTCGTGACCAAATCTATCGATTCAAACGCAATAGCTGTCACAATTTATGATCCACGTTTTTCATGCCTTATTTCCCCTCCACGTGGGCTTCGAGGAGGTGACCTATAAAAAAGGTAGAAGGTGAGAATAAGTGAAAGCATAGGCAGGAGGGGGTGGGGGCTTGGGAGAAAAAATGTTGAAAATGCCAGGTGGTTGATTGTTTTTGTAAGTATGTTCGTTAGACCAAGTATGTGATCGGGAATTTATGACAATTCTCTGTTAGAACTATCATCTTTCTACTTTTGGTTTGTTCATCAGAGAACTAGACAGTCATTGACCCATTGGGTTCTTGAATTAAATCTGCCTGTTTCAGATGCTCGAAGGAAGAAAGAAACCTGTGGGAACCAAAAAACATGTCTTCACTGGTTACAAAAAGGGGTTTGTCGCGAAGCCTAGTCTGATACAATGTACCAAATAGTGGGAATAACCGAAATTATACAATGTAATTAAAGAAGTGCATTCATTCTAGTTCAGTACTAAAAATTTTCATTGACTTTACTCCATTTCTGGTCACACGAGTGTGTCCAATCACAGTGATGGGCTCCATTAGTTCAAGTGGGATGACGAGTACTAGATAGTCTATCAATGGTTCCATTCTCCTTGTCTCGACAAGAATAGAATTAGTTGTAATAAGGATTGGACCCTATTGTACTGATTCCATTTTGTGGAAATGTAATGGTAGTGCAAATAGAATGTTTTTGAGAAGTAGGAAAGAATTTCTTCTTCTGTTGTTCAACACTGGGTAAATCTGTTGCAGTTTAGCTTAGTCCACGAAGTCATGATTCAGGGGACGTCCTGATTTGCATGTAACTACCATAGTGGCATCAAACCGAGGATTTACTGATCACATGTGACAAGTGGAAGAAAATAGGCAACAGGTGTAAAGGCACGGTTAATTCATCTGATTGAATCAGGCTCCTAGTGTCTGTGAGTGAAAGATGAAATACTTGAAAGCCGCTGTTTTTTTTTTTTGGGGGGGGGGGTTGGGTGGTGGTGGGGCTTTCCTCAGATCTTGCACCAATACCACACCGGTAACACTGAGCATAGTTAGTCAGTAGGTCATGTACTGTAATCCTCAGAATTTATGATAGGATGTTTGTTAAGCTTCATCCCTGGTGGACTTTCTACTAGAAATACTTATCATTTGGGGAGTACACAGTAGATCAGGACCTACACTCACTCGATTTGTCTTTATCTTTCCTTGGTGTACATAAATTACTCCTGATTTCTGGTGACCTGCAAACTTAGAAGACCAAATTTTTTGTTTTCGTAGAAAAAAGATAAAAATCTGTCTTTTTTGGCAATTTTTATATAAAAATTCCTGTGACATGTTCATGTCTTACATGAGTACCATTTCATTAAGTGCAGTTGAGGAGCATTTGAAACTATCAGTTTCTTACTACGGGTATGAAGCATGATGAAGAGTCTGAAGTTTTTCATTAGTTGGACACTGGATGAAACGGTCCATTTCTATTACTCGAACTTTCGTTAGTTGACCAAACCACTAGGCCTGGGACCAAATATCGACCAGCTAGTGCAGGTCTAATAACTATCTTCACTCTGTCTCAGTCGGTCCATCCTTTCTTCCGAAGTTAGACAATAAATTAAACACTCTGTAGTTCATTTCAGCAATTTAATTAAACATCCTGAACACTGTCACTGACGATTTCCTGTAACTGTCGCAAATACTGTCATCCGATTTCCGGCCTTCATGACAGCACGAAGGAAAAATTAAGGCCTCGGAAGAAACAACACACAAATTTGACCTGGTTACAGATAATACAGTTTATTCCCATTTACATGGATCTGCCATTCCCCTTTCTGAGGGGCCCGCGATAACAGAGAACTTGACTGTAATAAGCTGGTGTTAGGAGAACAGACTAAAACGGATATTAAAATCAGCTAGTTTTGGAGATCGACCGCACGGTTAACCCCACTTTTCATTCACCAAAACAGCGAAGAGGTATTTAGGGATTGTTTACGGATAGACACTTTTGAATTCACCATCCGCCGTGTCAATATGAGGCATTTGACGTGCGAAAGTAATAGTGGTGGTGATGGATGAAATTGATTGGGGTTTGTAAACCGTTTCCAAGTCGAAATATGGGAACTTGAGCGATTAGTTGATCGAGATGACTACGAATCTAAATTTGATACCTCTTTGGGAATCGCTAGCTTTTGGACTTCGCGAGCAACTACATTCAGTCACCTGAACCATTTTCACGAGAGAAAAGTACTTTGGAATGGAAAATAAGAACATGAACACGAGTTGTTGAAGAGGCGGGTGTAGTTGTTGTTCTCGAGTTGGGCGCATTGAATGCCGTCTCAGTTATGTGCCAAACGGTATTTCGATACCATGTATAGTTTTAGCCTTCTGTCTGAACAGACTAGAGAAGACAGGGAGCACAGTCACATGAACCGAAAGACATGCGGGTTATTGGAGAGGAAGGTGGTTCCAATATGTCAGATGTAGTTAGTGAGTGGGCTAACAGCGACTTAGTGTCCGGCATTTGGGAAATTGGAGCTTCAGGCTTTGTACAAGATAGAAGCTTGATCACCTTATTTCTGACAACTGAAAGATCATCTTCAAAAGTTTAACATTGGATAACTGTATCCGTATGCAGAATTTGTTTCATGACAAATCTAGGAGAAAGCAGTGATTCGTGTATTAATTATTGTGCAAACGAAAACAGAAGCAAGATGAAGTCATGACATATTTATTATAACCCGAATTACAAGCCTCAAACTGGATTTCTGTCCACTGTCTAATTTTTACACGTCAGTTAAAACACCGATTCATACGACTGGATTTGTCTATGCTCGCGTGCGTCAGGCACCACATGTTTATCAAACAGATTTAAGGATAACAGTTCTCTCCGAGAGTTTAATGATGGAAAGACCGTCAGTACATGAAAACACCCTCGACACAGTGGTCATAGGTAGACTAATTTACAGTTTATATTATTTCCAGTCACTTTATCCGACTTCCAAAGCCGGTCACTGTTAAGCACCATGAAATTAAATTCAGCCTCCGACCATTCGCCCAACATTGTCAGCCCACAGGACCAGAACAACTTAAGTTATAAGACCGAAGATGGCCTGTCATCCCCCAGAAAAGCCAGAGGTTGTCTTTAGTCGGGGCCGGCAATTCGCTGTCTTTCGGCTCGTCACCAGAGCTAAGCTGTTTGGACGAAACCGGCATCTGTACAACTCCAAGTTTTAGGATCTTAGTCTCTGATTCCCTTCTTTGTCTAGCAAGCGTTAGTGGTTATGGGTCATGCCACATCAACAAAATTTCACCTAATTTGTTTAGTTGGCATACTTTTTACCCAAAACAAAACTCTTCAGCAAAGTTTGAAAATTACCAAACAGTTGTAGAAGTGTTTCAATCAGCTGATTGCATACCAGGACTTAAGACCACACTAGATAATCCCAATAAACACTGATATCGAACAGTCCACGGATTAGTTGTGAAATGCACTAATAAACCCGGATGCAATTGCAGTTACACTTAAGCAATTTACGTGCAATGGAACATCAAGCAAGTTGTTGATAGCTTCAGATTGACCTCTTTAAATCTCGTCGAATCACCGAGTTCTGTTATTCACAGTAGCAGTTGCGTTGAGAAATAGTCTACTCATAAAGGCAACAACCGGTCCATTTGTGTCTTTTCCTGTCGATCACGTAAAATGAGGACTAATGGTCAGTGAAGCGCACTACTCAGAACTTGAGATTGATAAGTGTTAGCCAGACGAAATCCTTTTTTGGTTCTGACAGGTATTTTCACGAACGTTAAATTCTGCCGATAACAAGATGGAACTTACTCCCATTTTCTAAAAGCAAAGCAAACATTTGGCTGTCTACTTCGTATATGAGAAGACCGGCCCTAAAAGTACCGGCGGGACCAGAGTAGTGGAAGACCTAATTAGTCAATGCCAGTCCCATACTTCGCTAACTATTAAAAACCATTAGGCAATTATTTCATCTGGATTGTTCAGAAATGCCAGAGGTTCGCATTTATCACCTGGCATTTGAACCAGGGAAGATAGGGAAGGGCATAGCTACGAGAACTATTCCTGATGGTTCTCAGCGGTTTACTAAGCCTCAAGACTGCATCATATAACACTATCCCAATATCGGTTTATGCAGTCATAAGCTATCATGCAAAGCAATGAACTCCTGTGACACTGACTTCTCATTACTCAAATTGATGCAGTGGCCAGACTCAGGAGTTCATCCATAGAAAGGTTATAACTTTTAAGCTCCCTACGAAGTGATCACCGCCATAGTGACTCTAACAGTGACCATTAGTTTTAGCGAATGTGCACATGCATAAATTTCGCTAGTAATTTCGTCCTCTATAGTGAAGTAATCTAAGATACTGACCGAGATTTGTACGTGCATTTATGCAAATTTTTGTTTGATGTATCCAGCCATTCGTTAAATTTAATCGCGTTCAAAGGAAATGTCCTCATCAAAGTGAGTGTAATCATTTGAAAATTTGGTGCGTTGTACGCATGTTTTCCAGGTTTTGTCTACGCCCTATCAGCTGCATGGCTACGACTTGGTATGTTCACTTATTGCACACTCCCTTTCTTTCACATACATACACACACACACACACATTTCGCAATGATACCCCTTCGGGATAAGAGAGCCTGCTATGGCTACCACGTGATTTTCTTAGAATAGACGTGACACGTATTTTCAAGCACGCAACTTTGCCTGTCTGTAGCTGTAGTCACATAATATCTACTCAGAACTTCTGAATATCGGGAACACGCTTCAAGTGAACGATTGTCGCCCTCGTTCTAACCCCCTACCTGAGACAAATGTGCTTTGTAGGTTTGTGCTGGTGATTTGTACTCACGTTGCATGTTCACACGGGCGTGAAATCGATGATGATGTGTTTCACTTTCGTTGATACTCTCAGTGTTAATTACAAACATTCGCAGACGCACACTGATATGGAACGTGCCACTTTCAGAATTAAGAGTATCGTTTGTTGCACCCGATACTTGGTTGGATAAGTTGGCGTAGATTATAGGGGTTAGGTGGAACGCAGACTATACACAAATAGCGGTAGATTAGCAATGGGATTGAGTGAAGAGTGAATAATTAAGAAACGGAATTAAATAATTTCCCTTCTGTTAGCTAATTCATACAGAACCCACAGTTCCGAAGAACGATACCGGAGACGAGCTAAATGTGCAGTGGGGCAGACGATGAGTTGCGGATGATCGCTTGGTCACAGCGCAAAGTCAAATGAGTAAAACCACTATAGTAGCTACAACCTGTGCTCATTCGGACCGTGAGTACGGTACAAGAAAGGCACGTATGAAATAATGTGAGTTTATCCCGATTCATGTTGGCGCAATCGAGCCTCGTTATCAGAATTACGGGACCGACGGTTGACCAAAGGAGCATTAATAGAATTAAAGGAAAGAAAAACATGATAAGGCCAACTGACGACGAAAGAAATGCAATGACACCAAAACTTTGCGGTGAAGCGTATTGGGTAAGCGCGGAATGTGAAGATCGAGCAAATTCTTGCTTGCGGATTCCTCGTAAAACGTAAAACAACAGAGAACCAATGTACACATTGAGATAACACTTAGTTATCCGTGCACATCTGATCAACCTAAACGCCATCGGATTAAAGCGTTCATTGATTTGCATTGTAGAATTCAGTTACATTGTAATCAGAGTGAGAGGGTTGAAAACACGGTAGATGTGCATTACCACCAAACGCTTATTTCATGTCCATTCATGTGAATTTTTGATTGGTTACCTAGAAAATAATCGGATTAGGTTATTCGCAGAACAGAAGCTAGGTAATTGCTTCTCAGTAAAAAAACTGTATATATTATTTGAAAATATGAATTTGTCAGAAGCATAGCGCTGACAACGAAAGTACCAACGGGGCCACCTTTCGGTGGCAGTTTTCGGTTGGTTGTAAAACCATCTCAAAAAGAGGAAGTCTAGACGATTGAAATATCAGTTCATTATTGTTATTGTTACAGATAATGCTACTTTTTTGGCAAATGCTTGTGTCCATGACACACGTTGCGTTCCCACTCAGTCGGCAAGTTGTTCACATCTGATACTGAAAAAATATTGCATTTCAATTTCTCTTGTATGCGAAGAAAAATCAAGAAATGCTTCTGAACCGGAAGTAGGGGAATTTGACATCTTGTAGTCATAAGTTTTTCTTGTATTTGAAAATCGGGGGTAAATAAATTTGAGCAAAATCGGATCCAAGGAGATCAGACTGTCTGCACGAAATTTCGCTAATGGTTCAGTCTACATGCAGTGGCGATCTGTGACAGAAAAATGAGTTTCAATTGGCACATTTCGGTTAGGTGACTTTCGTTCACACTGAAAAACTTTCGATCTAGGTGAGATGTGAATGCACAAGCGGAAGCCACCCGCGTTGCCTTCAGTCCGTTTATTTATTTGAAGTGTGAATAGGAAATGTCAAATCACACGGTATCTTTTTGCCTGTATGCCACCCCATTGAATGTGAGCTTTTCCCAAACGAACGGATTAATTAGACATAGAGTGACAAATAAACTAGGACATCGTACATCCCACGGTTTCAGAATTGTTGTCGTTTGTGTTTGTGTGACTCTGATTGTTCCGTTTGATCAGAGTTGGCTGTCAAACGTTTGCAGTCCCTTTGCGAACACCGGTTGAGGCAGTCATTCAACGAGCCACGGTTCATGCGGCCGGATGAACCGATCTCTGTCTCTTCATGTCTCTCTCAAAAATCCGTCCATGTGGTAGGCGGTGCGGTTCGGTATTGGACACTTTCTCACTGATTTGCGTCTGACGTGGTTTCTTGTGCCACTTACCCACAGTTGTCAGCCCAATACACTTATCTCCAATCTTCTAGTGAAAAGACCAAAAAAACAGAATTAACAAGATGAGAAAGTTGTTTTTCATTCAATTTCCACGCCTTCATACACAAATTACAAAGTGAAAGATAATGTCAAACGAGGTGAAGGGGTTCCTTCGCCATTCGATTACTTACGAGAACATTCACGCGCTTCTTTGACAGTACTCTAGGCCGCGTGCTCATTAACGGTCGTTTGTAGAATATTAATGGTTGCGTGTGATTTAATAATGTATAAAACATTGCGAACTGAATAAGATGACTGCTGCTATCAAATCAGAATGATTGAAAGAGTGCGTTTGTACAATCAAACTTTCTTTTTATAGAAACGTGTAACTGTGGGGAAAGGGCAGCGTTCAGAGAGGCCTGCCTTGCTGTTTAACGCTGAACGATGATGATGATGATGATGATGGCTTAGTGAGATTTAACTTATGTTCATCTACAACACATTACCTGTCGGTTTTACCTGTCCATCGATACCGCTCATTCGTGATTAAAGTAACTGTTACGTTTCACATCATTACAATTTGTACTATACCTCTGAGTTGTTTTCCGCAATCCTTCAGTATTCTACCACGAATTATTCGTAACTATATCCAAAAAGCAGAAACATGTTTTTACTCCGTTCCGAAACAGTATAGCAAGTGATGTACCGGTATTCAAATGGTTCCACTATTCATTATCGCGTCTAGCCTATCTTGGCCGAAATCGACAATACGAAGTGAATAACTTGCTTTTTAAAAACCATAATTGTGCTAGGTTGTCAGCGTAGGTGGTGCTTCGGTTGTTCGGATTGAAGTCGTATAAACTGTTGTGGAAATATTAATGCAGTTTCATGGACAGATCTAAATAATGTGGATAGAAGTGATTGGCGTTTGAACACCTCGATACCAATAGAATGAAAAACACTCGAGGACACAATTGAAGATCTCAGTTAGTTCGGGTATACTGGAATCACGAAGTTACAGTATGTCGGGATATTGTAGCGGGACTCTGATTTATACTCGGTGGTAGTTAGGCAATATTGCTTTCAGTATAGCAGACATTATTTTCCGTGATGACATTCGCCGCGCAAGTTCAGATGACACATTTTCGTTCCATTTATTGATGCTTATTTCAGGAGTTTCAATACGGTACGAGTATATGTGCTAATTATCTATTTACTGTGACTTCCTCTCTTTCACTCAACGCAAAGGGAATGATGCCCGAATTCGCGTGCTACGCCGGTTATGATCGCGTTTGGGGAAGAAATTTCCTGCTGAAGTCCAAAATTGGACACGAGGAAAAAGTTTTGTTGGCGCGGTGTGTGTGGTGCCAATGTTTTAGATTGCGTTCCGGGAAGAGAACTGTTTCGTTGAGTGTGCACTTACACATCGCGACACTGTGCCGGTATTGAACTCGCTAAGCTCATAATAATGTACTTGACTAATGTTACTTCAAATTTGTAGTACCTCATCACAAGCCGCAAATATTTACGCGCCGTTGGGAATGAAGAATATCAGGAATACTATACTGGGCCAACCGACTGGTGATGAAACGTTTGCAATCAAATTGCTCAGCTCAGCGAACAAACCATTGCTATCCTGTCAAACCTGAGCTACGAGAAAGAACATCATTCTCTAACCTGCTATATATATATATATATATATATATATACATATATATATATATATATATATGGAAATAGCATGGACCACAATTTCGGATTCCACCGACCAGATAGCTCGCAATTCACACTAGCGAATATGGTCGAGGAATTTGAGCATTCAACTCCAATAGGTGCTCACGAATGTGATTTGTAGCCAGCAGAATGGGCCATTCGAAATGTTCGTCTCTCCCGGATGGGGCTAAGAAATCGGGTCATTGAATAAAACTGGGGATTCTGTAATTCAGACATTATGCTCTTCTCTCCAGTAAATAGATTTATTTTTAGACTATATTTCATTTTATTGCTGATCTCTTTAACAGATCAAGAAAAATCATGGTTGTTTTTTAGTTTTGCTGTTCCATTTTGGACTAAGCTTGAAATGCACACGACAAATCGTAATGGCAGATCCATATGTAAGCAAATTTTATACTTCTGCTATAGCTTTTGATGCTTTATTCCTAAGACCGAATCTCTCCAATGGTCATAAATTTTGGCATATATGAACAATACTACTCAAACTCGCACAGTTCCCTGTTTAGGGTAGAGTTGACAAAGTGAACGGTGCGTCTGCTTGGGTTGTACTGGATCAAATGACATCCGACAAGCACGATTCTCACGGATTGTGAAGATCTGTCATGAATTTATTTTCGTGTTTTTTACCTTTGTTCCACAGTATTTTGTATCACCCAGAACACACAGGTAACAAAATTTAACTACATCCATTTCTTTCTTACGTGTTCAATGCATAAGTGTATCGCAGACGAACCGGTTTAGTTATACATGTCTTTTCCATAGACCACACCGGAGGTAGAATTTATGAGTCACAATGAGATTAATGTTCGCACGTGGTACGCGCAATTTCCACTGACTTCTTTTTGTTCCTGTGAAATTCATCTAATACAAACAGAGTAAGCCCTTTGCTCACAGCTCAACAGCATATGAGTATATAGTAAAAAAAAACAAACGGTTCACAGGTAGAGACAACATTTTGCCAGTTGCATAGACCACACACCATACAATATTTCGGTTTGAAATAATTCGAACATTGTGCACCAATGAAATTTTCTGATAGTAAGAAATATTTTATCGCTTCTAGAATAATCGATTGGGAGTTGGTCAGCCGTAAAACAATTCATGAAAACTTGCTCACTCCAATCATTTATTTAGGTAGTTCAAGCTAGAATTTGCTTAACCTCAATTGTGCTACTGCGTGGCCGTCCTCAGGTTATTCTTAGTATTTTTAGAGAAATGTTTCTAAACACGCCATTTTGGATAAGAAAAGTACTGTTTCGTTGATCCAAATGATCGATTTTCGTCGTTTGCCCATCAAACAAGCCTACTCCACCAATAGGTTTTAATAACGATCGATCAATAGAGAAATAGTAAGTTTCTTTTCTGATCGAGACCAATATTCGTTAAATCAATAGGACTGTGCACACGGGTGCTGTTTTGGGCTATTGACCGTAGTTCGAATCGATTAGACTTCAAATCATCGTGTATTATTTACCCTGAGATAACCTCTGCTTTTGTGAGGATCACGGTTTCCACACCGCGTGGATTGTAAATTGTAATTTTAGTGAAAATATAAGAACAGATTCAACAACAACCGCACTAGCAGCAACGGCATTCGACTAAAAACTGGTTCCCTTGGATTAGCTCACTGGGAGCTTCGAGCTCCGCTGATTTCGGGTACTTCGGACTGTTTTGCTTGCAAACCACTGATTCGTATGAAACCGTCCAACCTAAAGAAATAAGGTTTCATTAGAATAAGATCCTACTGTAACAACAACGCATAGTTTGGAATGTATGTATGGATGTATGTGCGTGTGCACGTATGCATGTGTGTATGCATTTTTATATATGTTGGTGCGTGTAATCTATGTATACATGCATGTATGTCTTCTTCCCGTGTTATTAAAATCTGTACTATTCGTTTGTTCAGGTCTTGGTGATGCTTGGAGTATGTATCGCGCGTCTGTCAGTCTAAATCTTACACATCCGATGGAACAAGATTTGGCTCCAAATTTGTTCAAAGTGAGTTCTATCCTGTGTACATCGCTTCAAAAATTGCAGATTTTTAATGCGTTTGTTTTGAATAAATGATATCAACAATAAATTTGAAGTATTTACTTAATGGACAACTTCGGTTTAGTGTCTGATTATGAATTCAAATCTGCATTGCACTTGGGTATGAGGCTAGGCCACAGTACCGGATATCTCAGTTGGAGAAATAATGTCCATGTCGATAAACGAGCTGAGAGGAATTTCTATCGCAATACTAAATATGATGCACTCCTCCATTCAACGTAACTAACCGTTTCCCTTTGACAGTACTATATACATGTGTCACCATAATCACTATTTTTTGCACTTTTATGTCCTCGTTCGATTATGAGCTTGTCGGAGATGGGACATGAAATCCAACGAACCAGGAAGTATAAGTCCACTGACAACTGTTCTCAGTAGTACGTTCATAGTTTTTGAAAATGCTGTTCATACATGTCCGGACGTTCGTATCTCATACGAGTGCAGAGGGAGTACAAATTCGGCACATGCAAGGCGAGGAATACAACTCCGAATCAGCGATGATGGTGATCGTGAAATTTCTTGAGATAATTCACTAGACTGCAGCCAGTGGAAGACTATTACAACGCAAGTGATTGTGAGCCTCCGTCTGTCATATATATATATATTATATATATATATATATGTATACAGTTGCTTGGATTAAATTAGGTTGCAAGTCCGTCGGTCGGTAGGACTAAGGCCATTTCTTAGTTCAACTGAGAAATTAATTCAATTAGGTTGTGATTAGTTTTTTAAGAAATGTTTCATTACAGTGAACTAATTTCTGAATCTACGTGTACAATATGAGGTTGATTTGCCTGTGTTATTATAGATCTGTATTTTTGTGTGGAAATGGATTAGTTCAAAATTATTTGTGAATAATTTAATGGAAACATTTCGCATTGCGGTCGGAATCGTTTACTGTTCTAAAGGACAAACTGCCAGATCTACCACGGAAATACAGAACACGCATCATGATGTGAACTAATTTATCGCGGATGTTATTTGATGAACTTGTCACGAATGTCTTCTTGTGCCGTGGAACGACGATCATCCTCGACATTATCGCCAACATTGTTGTTAGTTTTTCACGAGATCCAATTTGATAAACAAGTCGAAGTATCTGCTTCCGTTGGGCCACAGTTGTACTTGGATTGTATTTTCTACCCAATAATTGTGACGACTGGTCGACCTCGTACAGATCACAGAATGACCTGGGTGGGATTGTGTTTGTAACCTCAGGGACAACTGGCATGGTTGTTAGTTCGCGATTTTATCTACCCCCTGGTGAACAGTGCGATGTCAAGCTCACACAATGTACACATGGCTTCGGAATTTTGGTGAAACGGAATACAAAAGCGAAGTGCAAGTTTGGATCAGACGTGACGTAGGAGATATTTTACGTTGGTCAATAATACTGATGCTTTCGTCGGAAATGATTGATGAGTATTTGCCCAAAACACTTCTGCTACTTTTCACATCTCGAGTAACAATCTTGGATGGTAGTTGTTAAACTATTAAAGTCCCGAATCTTGATCACTTGTGGTTGAAGGAGCCGGGGATGGGGGATGGAAGTGTGGTGCAAATTGATATGACCTAGATACGCACAGATTTATTTGGTGGCGATGGGTATGGCGACGATGGGGCTGGTGGTGATGACAGTAGCACTACTATTAGCCTTAATAGTAGTAATGGTACTGGCGGGCAACTCGAATTCATTGTGGCAGAAATCACTAGCATTTAAAATTCTGATCCTTTGCATTCACTTCGTCTTAGCAAACATTTTGTTTGTCATAGTGATCTCCGTGCCCTGAATCCTAGGCCATGGAGAGGTCACAGAATGCGCGTGATTTGATTACGTTTTCTTTAACATTTCATTAAATTCTCTGCTATCGATCAAAAAGATGCCACACCTGAAAGAAGAGGGTGTGTACAGGTTTCAGACTGATCAAGACCAAAATGTGAAGCTGAGAAGATGAGTTACTTTGCAGATTACCCAAACGGGGATTTGCCCAGTACGAATGGATTAAATGATAACTCTTGATTCACCAGTGTTCTGTTAGAACGAATTAGATTTTTCTATTTGGATGACAGAAAGTGTGTAAAACAATTCATAATGACTAGAAAAGGTGTTCTGGTCAACTCCTTTATACATAACCGACGGATAAATAGATAGAGTTTGTGAAAATAATGAAGGAAGTGCAATATCCTTTTGTTCTGAGCTCCCTCGAAGACGTAATAGACTTGTACGAATACGGAACAAATTTTTACATCTGGTATTTGACACTGACTCAGAAATACTTTCCGTTACGTGTACAATATGGTACAGTCTGTCACCGCATAACTAACTTCTCTTTTCGTCTCTCTTTGCTTTCCGTAACGGGGATAAAAAGTCAATGGACGGATTCATCTTCATCGTCTCGCCTGAGGGGAAGATACTATACATTTCGGAAACTGCCTCAGTCCTGCTTGGTCTGTCTCAGGTGAGTGATGTGTATCTGTGCAATTTAGTTGATTTCAGTCCCGGAATGATCGGATAAAGTAGTACGCACCACTATTCGCCAAAGCGCCATATAATACAGTATTACTGCTGGCAATAATATTGATGCTAATATTACTGGTACTACTGGAGTAGCTGATTAGTAATCTGCGGACTGACCACTAATTCTATTGCTTAGAATTGGTAGATTGGTGGTTTAGTGGTTCTTGCATTTGTGAAAGTCTGTTTCATCTTTACGTACTCGTCCGGGAACAAGTTGACTGTCTTTCGGGAATGATGAATCTCGTTTTGTTTGTGCTGAGTTAACGTAAAGTTTACAGGAATTGAAAAACTTACCAGTATTTTGTCCATTCGAAGATGTGAACCATCAATGAACAGACACTGCTGACTTTCCAAAAGGATGCTGTAACGGTGCAAGTGTGATCAATTTCTGGGATGTACTCGACAAGCTGGAGGCTTTTTGCTCGATTCTGGCTTGAATCAACGAATTTTATGTGTGGAAAATGCAAGTGAATTTCCATAATATTTAGCTATTGATATTTTCTCAAATTCCACATTACACTTTAGAACTAACAACTTGCACAATTAAGAAATTTTGATTTGACAAGGTGAAAGGTAATGAGTTCATCCACAATTCCCCGTTTCGTGATATAATCCAGGTGGAAATGACCGGGAATGAGATGATCGAGTATTTGCATCCCTTGGATCACGAGGAGTTGAAACAGTTGCTAACCATTCATTCCAACGAGTTAGCCAATGCTAACGCCAACACAACGGCTCTACTGGCCAACGGTCATCCAAACAGTCTATCTTCCGATGCTTTTGCCATGACACAGGGTAAGTTAAAACATAATCACGCGAAACTTGTGTTATTATGGTTTCGTCGAAACTCATTGTCGAAGTTCGTATCCACGAGATCACATTCACGATTGTAAGTCGGCATGAGAAATCCCTCCCACTGATCAATCATTAAACAATCCGGATTTTTCACTGAGGGTTTCGTCTCGACGGTTTCACTTTAATTTGCTTACGACATGCAGTTATTACTTAAATACATTACAGATCAGTTATTTTTAAATTGTTCACTCGTGCTGATTCTATATTCTGTTTTAATTAATCCCGCACATTTCTATCCGTGGACGATTGACGATTTCTAAAGTGAAACGGCTTTTTACCCTGGAGGCCGAGTAAAATATTGGACAGTGTCATCCACCAGTGTTCTCCATTCGTTGTCGGTAGAGTAATCAAAATCACATAGAACATTGCTTGACTTTGGTTTTGCCAAACGAGGAACGACGACTTAACTGTATCAACAAATGAAATAAAGAAACGAACTACAAGCCATGACGAGAAGAACACATGTTTCCACTGAATTTTGTGCAATTCCTTGTACGAATAAACATATAATCAAGTTTTGATTGCTGGCCAGAATTGAAATCATCGATATAACAGTGGAAAAATGAAAGGCTAATGAGACGAGGAATAGGACTCTATCTTCTGGTGACTAGCATGCAAACCATCACTTTTACAATATGATAGTACTTATTTTGGGTGCTTAGATTCATTCTGATAATTTGAAGAAATCTAATTTGAATTTTCAGTAGTTCATTGTGCAACGGGGATGCCAAATTCAAATGGAACCCACGAAAGCATAAAAAAACTATTTCGTTTTGCCAGAAATCATCAGCATTGTGTCGAACTAGTGCTAGAAATGGAAGCAACGGAGAATGAGTCGAACATCATAGTCGCAAGGCCAATTCTGGACAGCTTATTCAGAATTCACGTTTCACAAAGCAGCATCCATCCTCGTTTTTGATTTGTTCATAATGATACGAAGATCCAGCCATTTGTGGTGGACGGCGAAGTAAAATGTAATAGTTCCTTTTTACTTGGAGTTCTGATCTCTAAGCTTGGAATTCAAATAGCAAACATTTCATCTAAATATCGAGCTCAAAAATCAGAACCCCGTGAAAATCAACAACTTGAGCTATGACCATCACAAATGCCTAAATCGGTTGAGAATATTCTCCTTTACATAAGCGAATTTTTATTGGTGAATTCGGCATTGTGATGCAGGATTGTGAATTACTTTAAAATATAAATATATTCTCTATATGCGATTTAGGTACTCTACTATTAATGAAGTGGGAACAAGTGTCTTCGATCGTAAGACTGTCGAACTATTTAATATAATCCTTTAAAATCTGATACTGTCAGTTAATTTTGCCCAGGTCGAAGGATGTCAAATCAAATAGGATTCTCACAATTCAACAGCTCTAGACATCTACCAGTTTGAATGCTTATTAATTTTTGACTTTTTGTTTCCTGAAGCTCGATCCCAGCTCATTACCTCCGCAGTCTCTTGCATTCTTACCTATTTGCTTGTTCTGGGCCAGGCTTTTGCTTGTTCGTTGGTATCTATTAAATTATCGAGAATATTGTATGGTTCAAATAAAAATATAAAATTAATTACTCATTCATTTTGTTCAGTAGACTTGTAGTAGATAATCTCCAGATGATCAAATAAGAATAGACTGCCTCATCAAAACGAAGCAGAAGTCCTGGCAATTGTTTGACAATATTTTCTGACAGGATAGAGCCCGATCGGCTAACCAGTTGTTGAGTTTTCATTTCAAAATTGTCACCGTTTGTACGGCATCAGCGGAAAAGAGGATGTAGTTTGTCTGTTGTTTTAACCATGATCTATTTCAGATTACGCTCCTGAATTTCAATTATCGTGCATGTATCAAACGATGCTTCACCCATTCCTTGATTGTGTGAACTGGAATTTGATGTTGGCTGTTTTTGCAAGATCATCAGTTCGTTCGAATCCCTTGTTTTATTCTTTCACATCAACAATGCTGAGTGGGTTGTGTGTGTATGTGCGTGTGTGCGCGTGTGTTTGTGCGCAAACTGTTTCAGTGATACGCCTTCCCCACTTCCAACCTCACCTAAACCACGTACTCTCTCCGATGGATTGCTGATAAATAGGATTAATCAGGCAATACATCCCCTGTTCACTTCTTCAGCAATCACCCCCCCCCCGCCACTTATCCCGTCAGGATTAGTTCTCGAGCCAACCAATTTATCAAGGATCAGTGAACGGAACTGGTGGATTTATTTTCACAGCTGAATCAGGCTCATTTGACTTATTGGGGGATCAGTTTTCGAGTTACCAGTGAGCTGATAACAGTGCGTACGCAAACACATGAACGCATGCACTGTTGAAGAGTCTTTACTAGATTGATGACATTTTGCCATGGGGTGAACACGATTGGGCACACAATCTTAAGAAAACATTTAACTTCTCACACTCTTTTATTCCGCTATATTTCTCGGAGGGGATGGACATTCTCGAATTAAATAGGCAAACAGAAAACGTAACTTTGCCTTCCGAAATCCCTACATATGCGGTTTGTTAAAGGTTTTGTCATTTTCAGTGGTATTTCTTCGTTTTATCGCACTCACGTATGAACTGCGATCAGTTTTACTCACTGTTCTTTTACACTTGCATCAACGGAGGTTGAGCAAGCTCACACAGACAAGTAGCCATGTGCTCGTACACACACACACACACACACACACATGCTCAGGCGCAAAGAGGAAATCGTGTTCACTTTTTCACAGATTCACCTTCCTCGGGGTCTTCGTCAATCAACCTACAATAAATGCGCGTATCCATACCCTGTTTACGACAGGTCCCTTTCATATTATTCTTCCACATCGTGAAACGTGACTAAAACAAGACAACAGAAGAAGAAGGATGAGAAAATTTCGATAGATAAACACAAGAGCTTTCTTGAAAAAGCAAACAAATAGAAAAGTTACCACTATTGTCACGACGAACATGAGAAGACGAATAACACTGAAACCAAGCCTGTATTCGTCATGGTAAGCGAAGCGAGAAAAAAATAAGCATAGGATCGGATGTTTTCAAAAAATTTGTCGTCCTTTTTTAGGTATTGATAATGTTTCTTGGATTATTTAAAACAAAATTAACTCCCCCCACCCACCTACCACTGTAAACTATCGAGTAGAAACATTGCTTGCTTTTGCATTTGCCGGATGTATGTATCATGCAAACTCCTTTAAATCCAGTGGTTTCATCTTTCGCATAACGCTAGAAGCTTGCGCGGAATTAATTGAAACGTTATTAAAAACAAACACTTTACAGGTTTCCAAATACTGTGTCATCGCATTTTACAGTAATTAAAATTAAAATTACAGTCTTGAGTAGTTCGTAATTAGATTGCTTAGTAGCATTGTTATTTTTTTCTGTCAAGCAGGGGAGTTTGATCAAAACGAACTATTATTTCTGTGCTTCTTTCCTGTTTCTCATTTGTTCTCGACATGGAAATTCTAACTTTTTAGAACTCTGTTTGGAACGCAGTTTCTTTCTACGCATCAAATGTGTTCTGGCCAAACGTAATGCCGGTCTAACAACTGCCGGATATAAGGTAAGGCTGGTCTTTTTTAGTAACTCCTTACATAGACCACATATATATATATATACATATATATATATATATATTGACGTTTGCCACAAGTAACTTACTCGGAATCAGTTGCCTTCTTTGTTTGGAAAAAGTGTTGTGTTAGGGTTGCGAAATGAACGGGCAGTGCTCCAAAAGTTAAAATATGCACTCCACTGCGAATGTCGACAGTTACTGTTGGTTGCTGGGATGGTCAAATATTGTAAATGAACTTAAAGTAAACATTCCATTTGGACAATTGTTCCTTCAATAGTTTGGATCCCAACTGTGTAACCAGGTCATACAGTCTGCTCTGTTTTAATGGTTCTTCACAATGCCAATATATGCTCATTGTCATACGTCTCTTATTTTGTCATACATTCTACAGGTTATACATTGTAGCGGATATTTGAAAGTGCGTCCGATCAAAGTGGACGGATTCGCTTATTACCAGAACTTAGGCCTCGTCGCTTTCGCATATGCAATCCCGTCTCCGAATGCAAACAATACGGAAATTCGATTGGCATCAGACATGTTCATGTTTCGTGCTAGTCTGGATTTGAAGCTAATTTTCTTGGAAGGAAGGTAAGTTCACTTTTTCACGTCAATCCAACGACGGTAAAATCGCTTTTGAATATCCTTTGACCGCACGTACAGTCAACACCAGTTTAAAAATGGATTGGTTCCTAATGTATTGTCAACATCCAAGTAAACACTGGGAGAACAGAAGCACTATACTGCAGTTTCGTTCATTTAGGTCGAAATTACCGGTTACGTGTTCGATCTCGTAGTGGTACCGTGGTCGAGTAAACACTTTAGAACCTACTCAGTTAGTTCAACATCTGATTTGCTGTCGTATGTTATGTGTTCGCATCCCAGCTTAGACCCCGTGGATATGCGCGACCGATGATTCCTAACAAGGACATAATGGTCGTATAGTGTCTCTGTGGTGTCCTAATGACCAATTGACCACTGATGCCCGTGAGAAAAATTCTCCAGAAATTCTCCCCGGGTTTGGTACTATTCATGCAGTTTGAGAATGTCACGATCACTGTTAGAAACCGTAGTTGTACTATGTCGTTATTTGCTGAAAATATGAGTAGAATAATTTTGATAGTCGGTTAGAGGTTTTCGACCACCGGTGTCCACGTAATATCGTTAGGATTAGATAGATTAGTGACCGGGTGAGTAGTGTGGAGGTGAGAAATCTAATACTAGGTGCCGGCTCTTAGAATACGTTATTTCAACGCATGAAACTTAATGGACTGCGTTGATTGGGTCACGTGTTGTGTATGGCGAACACTGGTCTACCATATCGTGCATTATTTTGGGTTCATCCCACGGAATGGAAGAAGCCATGTGGAGGCCAACAGATGACGTGGCAACGTGGCATGAGAAAATGCACAACGAACTTAGGTAAAGCAGGTGTCTTACGTCTTGTTGGCTAGGGTCCGAAAGATTCGTCAACTAGGTGGCTAGAGACATTGAAGGATATGACAGTGAACCGTGAACAGTGGCAATCATGCTGTCATGTTCTATCGGATGAAAATGATTGGAAGAGTGCGTTTGTACAGTTGGACTGTGTTCCGTGTGTTGGCTATAGTAGTATCTTATCTTTGCCCGTCTGTGTAGGCCCATTCGCTGTCACTTTTGTATACTCACTCTTTTTATGTAATCATGTAACTGTGGGGAAAAGGCAGCGTTCACAGAGGCTTGCCTTGCTGTTTAACGCTGAACGACGATGATCATGATGTTCAATTCAATTCATTTCATTTTCTCCCTGTCATCCATTGCAGGATTGCATCAATTACTGGATTTCAACCGCAAGAGTTGATCGATAAGACACTGTACCACTTGGTCCATGCGATGGATGCAGATGCGTTACGACGTTCTCATGAAATTTGTGAGTTAGGACTACGCAAATTGTCTTTCTCTCTTTTTGATTCGTCAAAGCAGTTATTGGTAGAAATAAAACTTTCCATGACTCTTACTTGGTGTACATATACCTCTACGTTCGTTTCTGTATCTCCGCCTAATCTTTCTTGTAACATTCGTATCTCTCATTTCCTCGTTGATTCACTCAAACGGGATGTCTTCAACTGGCAGTACTTGCAAAAGGTCAAGTAACCACTTCGTACTATCGATTGCTGACAAAAATAGGTGGCTGGATCTGGATGCAATCATATGCCACCATTGTGCACAACAGTCGCTCATCTCGACCGAATTGTATTGTCAGCGTGAACTATGTGCTCTCGTGAGTTAACCATTATGGGTTATCGCCCGGTTTATGAATGCAAAAATTTATTCATTTGTTTATTTCGTCGCTGTCTCAGCACAAGTGTATTTCTGGCCTGCTCTCCATCCGTGGTCCTAGGCAAGAAACTTTAGTTTCTCAGTGAACACTTATTTTTTTCTCCGGTTTTTCGAAGTGGCTCGATGCGTCGGATTTTAGATGAATTTGGAAATCCACTTACGTACTATGTATCCCAAATTCCACTCCTCAAGCTCGAAACGAACCGGTGACCTTCTGCCTAACGCCTATCAATTCTGTGTACCATTTGGCTTCTTGTCTGATGTCAGACTAACTGAAGATTAATCATACAAATTTTTCAGATTCTATCCAGTTATGTTGTTCGTAGCCATTTGTAAATGGCCGACCAGGTCAATCCAATGACTAAAATCAGGTTAGCTGTTGCTTGTCAGTGGTATAGTGGTTCACGTAACACTAGATGTGAAGTTATTTTTCCCACAACCACTAATTTACAAATAGATATTTCAATAACAGACTAAACGATGATAATGAGATAGCTCGGTAAATTTGACATTCTTAGTTGGTCCTGGTGCCGAACAGTTGAATGGTACTCACTATTCGTACAGTTAACGCGAAATCAACAAAACAACATAGATAGTAAAAAAATGACCCTTGGAGGACCGATTTTTAACTATACTACTTATCTCATTCGGTCTGAATACTTTTAAAGTTTGATGTAATAGTGACTAAGGGATGTGTGATAACAAAATTGTTTTCTTGGTGCACATATGATACTACTGAAAGTGTTACTCAGTCCTTTTGTTCTTTGTTACAAGCTAAAATTATGTAGGTGACCGAGCCTTTGTTGCTCGATTTCCGTTTCAACAACTGACCACTTTCACAATAGTCGGTTTCCACAATGAATTTTCGCACACTAGGGAATCTCTCATGATCAGTTTAGGTAGTCTTCAACAAGTTCAACTGGATGACACTACGGGAATGTTTTTTAGAAATTTGGATTCTTGTCGTCTTAGGCTTACTTATTGTTAAGACCAACGAAATCAAAGTAATCAGTTTGACCCTCGTTCTCTCCCTCTTCGTGTGACAGGGGCGTTGAAACTGTCGGTATGCCACTGTTAACGGAACAGTGTGGATTGGATGGTGGCAAACTTCCGTCCTGTATTGTGATCCCTCCTCCGGACACCAAACAAACAAGTGTAGACCCAGATCAGATGGATTACGCATCGACTAGAAAGGGATCCGGGGCCGCAGTGGGCACAAAACATCGACTTTCTGGTAAACCAGATTCTTCTGTTGGTGCACGCAAGCGAGATCGGCGATGTTATTTGGAAGAGGAGCAGGAGTTTGAAGGTGATCATCCGGGTTGTGGTGGGATCTTCGGAAGGTTCAACAATGACTTTGGCGGCATTGTTCGCTCCTTCGCATCAGATTCCCAAAAAGATGGATTGAATACTTCCCGTCTGGCCAGAAAGTTAAATACACTCCCCGATGATTCAGGCTATTCTATCGGTCGCGAAAACCTTGGAATGGATGTATCTTTGACCGGCAAGTCGCAGTACTGTCCCGGATTCGATCTGAACAATTCAGCAAGCACCAATCCACTCGAATCAAACAGGTTCGGCTTTATGAATGGAAGTCCTTGGCCTATGGATTACGAAACAATGGAAATTGCTAGAATGCAAGCCGCAAAGTTTATGGAGTACAACACATCATTTGACATGTCTCATTTCCCACCAGCACTTTCCGAATCCGGTAATGAGGTGACTGTTTTTCCGCCAGACAGAAAGACAAGCGGGATGATACACCCATTACAGACACAGAACACACACGAAACTCGTGATCAGTCCCATATTTATTCAAAGGGTTCTGCAATTGACAAGATCCGACCTGACCCAATGCTAATAGATGTTTCTCAAGAAAGATACCCACAGTTGACATCCTCTTCTACGTCCGATGCCGATGATCAAATAGTGAGAACGGATGACACAAAACACACTCAGCAACCCGATTCAGTGTACACGGGATCATCTGTATCTTTGTCTCCGTCCTCTCCGGCCGGTTCTGTATCTTCAACATCGTTACGAGAATCCACTGGTCAGTTGGAAGCACCAACACAACTATCAGAAATAACAAGAACAACAACAGCAC
Organism: Fasciolopsis buskii; assembly: GCA_008360955.1. Lineage (NCBI taxonomy): Eukaryota > Metazoa > Platyhelminthes > Trematoda > Plagiorchiida > Fasciolidae > Fasciolopsis > Fasciolopsis buskii. The sequence goes on along the minus strand of LUCM01000451.1, from coordinate 279,682 downwards.
TAGGAGTAACAGGAACCCCACAAATTCCGTCGATTACAGATTTTTCACTAGCTAATCCCGATTTGTTCAATCACTCGGGTATGCTGAATTCATTCAGAAACCCCGGAGAAATATACACCTCGGAATTGACATACGAAAATCCCGAGTTTCTTCCAAGATCATCCAACAACGGTCTGACCACATTTCACCCCACCTTGTCTGTTTGCGAAACTCCCTCGTCCCAGTTGAGAATGGATGCGCTTGGTTCTCCGTTGGACTCGGAAGCTGTTGCACCATTCACATCCGCCGGTGAGTATCGTGCTCTGTAGAGCTTCAAATGAAACCAGTCCTCCAGTGTTCCCCTGATTCGGAAAATTTCAAGCCCATCATCTAACCTGCTATCTTTCGGCTTTCTGTGATAATACTTCAGCTTTCTGCCCTTTTCCAACAAACAGTATTCTTTCCCGTGCTCTACTTTTCTCCCACTTAGCGAGGGGTCTAGGGGGAGCAATGATTCACCCAGTGATAGTTTTAACTCAAATTTATCCAGTCAGTTTATGAGAAGCAATTCACATATTATGGATACACAATATTGGGATTGTCGCTAAAAATGGTGTGTACACGACAAGACATTCAGTAGAATCCGATCAACAACTGTCTGGCTGAACATTTGATCTTTCCGCTGCAACTCTCCTCTTTTGTCGAACAAAGTGTACCCAACGACTATGTTCACCGTTACAAGCATAATAACAAACATGACATCAACGAAATAAATTTCCAGATCTCATATTCTTTTCTTTCACGTGTGACTCGTCGAGTAAATAACAGTTGCTGACAGAAATCGCTTTAAAAAGCCAAAAGCTCAAGCTTGTTTCTCAATACCTGCCTCTATCAGAACATATTTATGAGTAAATATTAATTCATGGTTGACCTCTAAAAAGGAAGCGTGGCAAATTTTGAAGTAAAGGTGATTTTTACTGTTCCATGAGTGCTTTGCCGAACTAATTGGAACTGCTGTTTGACTGGATCATTTAGATCTCATCCACTTAAATGTGAAACATCCCATCTCGCGTGGACACATTTGTGTATGCTTAATGCAAAACGGACTGGTTGCCGGTGCAGTGCTGCACAGATGGCAAGCAGGCTTACTTTTAACCGGTCCTTTGTAGCGAACACGTGTTTATACCTGATTAGGAACACTTTTGATGAAAGTATAAGCAATTATGAATGATATAATGGTAATAACACACAATCAAATGCATTTGATTGTAAAACTTGCCTTGAGAAAAACTACCCATGGTAGTCGAAACGTTGGCGCATTGCATCTAACAACAACGTTGTGTTATTAACATTATATCATTCGCAATTAAAACCAATACATGGCGCATCGATTTTTCGATACATTCCTTACATCATTTGGTCCAGAAGCATAAATAGGTTTGATATAATCCCGAAATAATGCCCGAGAAAGATGTAGAGATGGAGAACTTGTATGATTCTACCTGTTTGAAGTTTATTTTATTCAACAAATACAACCAAATTTCCCCGGCTGATGATCCTTGAAAGTCGTAATTGCCTTGCATCAAACAATTGTGTCACTTGATCACCAACTTCGGGAGTAATTCGCAATGGCAAAATTTCATCATTATCGTCTGTGCTATTGTGTCGGTTTGTTGGATTACAAACAAACTTGCAAAATGTTCCATTTGGCGGCATTGGTATGCAATTTACGAACTGAAATTAGTTCCTTGGGTGAAGACTAGAAGGGGATCAACTTTAAGTGGACTCGAAAGTAATGGTTAATTAGAGACAGATTTGTGTTCACATTTCTTGTCATTAAATGTTCATGAATTTATTGTAGCCGAGACAATATAGTCTGAAATTCTAGAGTCCTTTGGGTGCTGTTGGAAGAGAACCGGGAGCCATAGCCCGAAAATTTGGAAACATGACTCCTTATCAGATCACATTAGGTATTTTGAAGTAACGAGTCCAGTTATAAATGGCTGAAATCTACCATCAAGAAATGAACGAAGAAACGCTTAAAGTTTGAAGGTAGTTCAACAATGGTGGGTTCCGATGACAGAGCCAGCCAAATCTGCTTTGATTTCTTAGATTAGGAATAGAATGGACTGTTTAGTGGATTCGACGGATTACACTTGTCCCTGAAGTGAACCGATGCAGAAGCTGGAGATGTGAAGTGGTCAAGGAAGCTGAATTGCAAAAAACCGCGATTTCTGCAAAATGTTGACCATGTTTGTGTGGTTAGATAAAAAAATTATTTCTAGTATAATAACTCGCTTTGATCCTAACAAACCGCATCTGATACTGGAAGTGTAGTAATTATTTTCAGTGACTTGTATGATTAGTTTTGCCAGCCGTATGGAAGCAGATTTCAAAATAAAGGTATTTGTGAGTTGTCGTTTAATTTTAATTGATTTCCATCAAAATAGTAGAACCCCGACAATCAGTCGGTCAGTCAGTCAGTCAGTCAGTCAGTCAGTCAGTCAGTCAGTCAGTCAGTCTGCCTGTCAGTGAGACTAGATGGTATTGAAGGGGATGAAGAATCGTGCGTGATGTGAATACTACCGACAAAGATGCGAAAATATTGGTAGAATTTGCCACTGTTCCATTCCCACAACTTTCATTTAGTTTAGTGTTATATTTATTTGCCTCTTTTCTGACTTTGTATCCAGTTAAAGAATAATTGTAAAATTTAAAATAGTTGGATAAAATAGTGTCTTAGACAAACGATTGCTTTAAACAAATGGCATCCGTATGTTTGAAATCTGCTTCAACGAACTATCTACTGTATGTACACTTGTATGGGCTGGGAACTATGGTACAAGGGAAAACATACCAGCTCAAATCCTGTCATCTGATAGAAATACGACATCGTTGACGAGTCTCATCGGCAGTCCATAGGTTCTATATGAAGGAAAAATGACTACCTGAATGAAAACGTCATCAAAATATACGTAGTTTGAATACTGTTTCATCAGGCTTAATTCGTTTATGCTAATCAATCACATGTCCAACTACCTTCCGTTGTAACCTTAATTTGATCTGCAAAAATTGCGACGCAATTCATCATCCATCATTTGTCACGTTCGTCTCTAGAGCTCACAGGTCATCATCAATCCGCAGATAAGGCATGTTCAACGGTAAGCCGCAGGACGGCAGCACTTAAGCACCATCAGTCCATTAGGTGATAATGAAACTAAAACAGAGCAGCGAACGGTTCTTGCTAGACTATTGATCAGAGTTAATACCTAACTGAGCTACCTAGACTGGAGCAGTTCCGTTCACCTTATCATCACACAAGAAGAAGGAAACCATTAAGGTTTACCAATTGACTCTATCTGAAACCGGACATATTGGCCAATGGCTAAAATTCATTCGCGTGCAGTCAATGGGGTCTGTCAACAATTGGCGTTGGTTGGAGCTCGGCTTACTGGTTTCCATAAGGGTATGAGTGCTAAGCTTAGGTTTCCGGTGACAAAGGTTAGGTCGCCAGTCGTAGCGACATCAGCAGTTTGTTGTCACTGGGCCAGTGTTAACCCATCATATCGGCTTTTCTTTTCAGTGGCATGTTTCGCATATGGATGATTGAAGAAAATCTGCCCGGAAGCACACGACCGGTGTCGCGGCTACTGTCGCTCTTTAGGTATGCCTACCTGACATCCCATTGCCCAACCATCCCTACACTACTGTTCTCCTTTCTCAGTTTCGCACTAGAATCTCATTTGAATTGTTAGGAACGTCAAGTGGATGATAAGTCCATTTTAAGATAAATGATTGTCGCAGAGATTTTCGCCGGTTAGGCAAGGCTAACCTCCAGAAAAGTGACACAAGGCCCGAACGTATTAGTTTTTCTTCTCATAGTCATGTTTCACAAACGAAATGGACGAAACCATCTACTTTACAGTTAGTGACTTTTCAGGGAATAAGGCAAGCATAGCTTGTTTAATTAATTTGGTATTTCAATGATTTCCATCGGGTATTACCACTTCGGAATGAATTACCCCCTTACACTAGCGTCATCACTTGTTCTGAACTATTTTGCTTTCCTCAGTATGGCAGTTTTGCAGCACCGCTCTGCTCCAGTCACGTCCTGATTATGATGGGTGACAACCACCAAATGAACGAGTTGGGTCCCAGTAAACAAGACAAGAACTATTGCTCGAGCGCCTCTGACCCGGGGACGTTCTCTATCATGAAAGTTGCCGATCCTCTAAACAGTCAGGTATTTGGGATTGTACCGCGAAGTAAAGTCGACGGATATGGACGACTTTAAATGCATAGCTTTTTAGGAAAGGTACGAATCTCATTCCTTATTGAATGCCGACAGACCTTGCACGTGGGGTGTTCGAAAAGATAGACAGAAAGGATTGAAAATGTGTCCGGTTATAAAATTACTATAGAGCCGTCATTTCAGTCGCACACAACTACTAACTTGCACCAAAGTGTTTCTGGCTTTTTGGTTCTTACCTCAAACATACCGCTCATCAGAAGGAGGAGGAACACGGGGTTTAGTCGAAAATTCAACCTTCAGGGTAATCGCGTTAAAGAATAGAAATTTCGAGTGCACGAATGTCAGTGACTGCGACACCCAACCATATCACCCATTGTCCCGAACCCTCCCTCGCAAGTGCTCGTAGACCTCAAACCGACAACCGTACTGGATCTTACGAGCCGATATACTGGTTAAAGTTTTCTTAAATTTTTCCCACTCATCAACTGACCACCTCGACTCACCTTTCAGCTACTATCTTTTCGGATAACTGTACAGCTGGGCGGAAGTTCTATGGGTACGTGCAAAACGTATCCCAACGGCCTTAATCTATTCCCGTTCAGCATTTCCTTTGCAGATTAAGTTTCGTGGCCCAGCACCCTATGCCTAACATCTGTTACTTCCGAAACCCTGCTATCATATTTCAACAGTACTACTGAGAAAAGGCATACGAACAGCAAACATCTTTCAACATGAGTTCTAATCGGTAATATTTTCAGTCGCACAACAGGATCAACCTTACAGTGATTGTGCGAACTTGGTCTTTGATCGATAACCAAATGTCATGCCTTCGTCAATGATACTTCAAACTGGTAAATACCTAAATTGACTCCAGGAATTTTGTTCACTCCGCTGTTACAGCCCGCATTGCTTTACCGGAAAGTATAGGCGCGAGATCTAATGTTTAATTGGACCAAGTAAACTGCTTTCAACATAGCTCTGACCCGTCCGATTTCGTGATCCGCTCACTTCCGTGAACCAGTCACCTAAATCAGTTGTTAAAGATTGCGTTGATTGTCGATGGCAGAGGTTTCCTTAAATTCCCCTACTTACCACTTCGCAAGCTACTGGTCAGTTGATGTCCTTGAGATTTGTACATCTTGCTGCAAATGTTATCCACAGGGACGGATATGCCATGAGAAAACTGCAGTCCAGGATATTCATCAGTTATAAGACCAAGGTGGCCCAGAGTCCAACCTATCACTTACCGCTGATCGGAGGGGTTCCTTGATCTGTTTCCAAAGTTTGCTTTGATTGTGGACGTTCGACTATGACGACTGAATTCGGCGACTATTGTCTAGAATCAACTTGGAGGAATGTTCTTCGTATTTGTGCGTCCATATACAAGGTTCAACCAAAAGCAGTCTATTACCAAGGTGTGATATGAATCCACTGGTGTGGACCAGAATGATCAGCAGTACTCGACTGACTCAGGTCACCGGTGCCCAGTGGCACTGAAATCAGTCTGTGTCCAAAGCTGGGAATATGACGGACGGCGCCAGAGGAACCGATGTTGTTTTTTCGTGGTCAATATTTGCTTTCACCAGAAACAGTTTGGTGGAAATATATTAGGATGAGACGGTCACTGTTGTCGGTGCGATCGGCTGAGGCTGTGGCTGCTCGGTGTTAAAATCACACACAGTCTGATGGACATACAATTTGAGACAATTCACGATAGAACTTGTCTTTGGGCTTAAGAGAGTTACAGTCAATGGGCGCATATGCATGCACGATTGGTATTTACGCGCACAGAACTGTTCAAATGAAATGCACATAAACGACTGGATTCTGCTAACATTGCACTTCCGGCTGTCGTGCTCAAGGCGATCCTAAACCAAGCCTGACCACGGACACTTGAAATTGTCACGCTTGACACGCGAGGAGTGAAGTGAGAAGGCGAAGTTGTATCTGAGGTGCAGGGACTAAGTGCGGAAGCGGGATTTTCTATGCACGTTCCGCAAATGACATACATCTATTTTAAAAGTTTCAAAACTTGTAAGTACACCAGCTTATAGCTCATATGGTTTAGCGTGCGAACATTGAACGCAGATAAACGAGGAGAACATGCAGGCTTGCATATTGCGCCCAGATTACTTCTTGCCTTTTCACTAGTTACCATCAAATAAGTCTATCAAACAGCATCGATTCGTAGGATTCTGTTTGGCCTATTCATAGAAAAAAGATTGGCAAAGCTTTCTATAGAGAAGTTGCTTGAGGTATTTGGCTGAACAATATTTCGGGAATGTCTACAAAGCAGAAGGGAATTTCGTTGGGATTCCTAACCGGAGTCTTTGGCTAAAAATCACCCCTCCCCACATGACTGTGGGAAGTCAATCCAGCACGGGAATTCTGAGTAGAAGCATACATATCATTACCCATCCTACTCCAAACAGTGTGTAGTGTGCCCTTGATTATCATATCTTGCGACCAATGGAGCATGAGAATCGATTTGTTTTAGTAATCCAACGGATTGGTGGCCAATTATTGCTAGGATGTCCAAGCGCTAAGCATGAGAACCATCAGGGTTCTCAGTCAAAGATTTTGTACTAACAAATACCTGAATGCAGGGCAGCAGGGGCTGACTGAGTGGGAGCCCACCTGTTTGAATAACTTATTATTCCACTCATTTTCTCACTTGAGATGTCAGTACAAATCAACCGTAGACATGCAGGACCAAGAGACTTCTTTCCAAGCCTTACGGGAATGACTGAATCTTTGAATTGAAATAAACTTTCCTGTATAGGTCGTTGGGAGATAGACACGTGCAGTCTGTCACATCACACCAGTAAGTAATCACGCTGGTCATGCAGAATATGACCATTGACTGAAATGGTTGCCGAATTGTCTTTTGTTTAAGATTAAGCATCGGTCAAATATACCGTTTTCGTAATATCCAACCTATCCGTAAAATCAGGCCAAATGAAAGTAAAAACAATGTAATCTATTGCACTGCAGTTGTCTCAGGTTTCTGGCAACCAATCCAACTATCGGTACTGGTACCATTATCTCCACCGCCAACACCAATACCGTTACTGTTGGTGCTACTACTACTAGCAAAAGGTATATCCCAAAAGCCCATAGGAATAATGGGAATTATTCCCAGTTGGACCGGGAGATTGGAAATCTCACCTCACATACGAGTACTTGTGTTGGTGACTATAAAATCAACAAACTGCAGCCCAATTCTGCTACTGCCGTTACGAACAACCACAATATGATCGCCCATTGACAATACCAGGGCGCCAATTTGTAGATCACTTTGATCGGGCAATTCTGTTATTTCATTCGAGGGCAATCTACCCTATCCCGGTCACAAAGTACACTCTAAGTTTCTTTGCACTTTGAATGACCTTCAAGCTTCCGCATGTTTGTTTGTGGCCAAAATTTCATCTAATAGAGCAAACCGATGAATCTTTTCAAGTGTTTCTCAACTTTGATCCTGTTCTTCGCTTTCACATCCGAAAATTACTCTCCACGTGGACTGTGGTGAATTGCACCGATGACGCCTACCGTCAGCCTCGTTGCAATAAACGTGTCACACTGGAGATAAATAATAGTTCATCAATTTGTCTCCCGCATAAAGAGTCACCGTGACAGGTCCTCTCAAATCCCGTCACTAGTCACGATGTAGATTCGCCGGAAGGGCTAGTCGTGGTGGTGGTGGTCGTCGTGTGTGCGTGTGTGTGTGTGTGTGTGTGTGTGTGTGTGGAGGGGGGGTTTGTAGGGCGGAGAATATGAACTGTCCACACGTCGTTCGTGAGTGATTTTATTCACCTACTGCAGTCCGTCGTTCCAATCAAAACTTTCACCGATTTCAAAAGGATTGCAAACACCTGATTTATTTCTGAAGCGTTTAGCAAATAACCATAATACTGTTCTTTTACAAACAATACAGGAGAAGCTGAATAATTTGCTGTTCATTGTGGTCAATTTTGAAAATTCATCTTTTTGCAAACAGTCATCAATTTGGGCTGTTAAAAATTACTCGACCGTGTCACTGTTTGATCGAAAAATATTTACTATGAGTGTAAAGATTCTGTTCGTTACTGAGACTACCGCAAGTGAATTTGCTTCTTTGTCATTAATAATTCGCCGTACCTATTGGATGCAAACCCTGGGCTACTGGATATGTTCGCCTTCCTTGGGCAGCACATGATTGTTGGTCGACAATACCTGGAATGACAAGAACTACCTGAGACAGACTGTGAGGTGATGACGAGAATTCTTCAAAAAATCACTGTGTGACACTGCAAGTAATCTATGGAAATGGTTCATCATCAGCGTTTAACTCACCATTGAAAATGACGAAAAGGATGCAAACTTGCTTCGTCCGACTTCTTCGGAATTCTGTGTCAGTGCATACAGATTGAATCTGAAATATGGGCAATGACGCTTTTACTAAGTCAGTGGGTACGATTGACGGTAGTTCGGGTTTTGATGCCTTCTACTGTTTGTTTTCATCGCCCGATTGCTCACCCGTTGACTAACCCCTACAATGGATATGTCGACTGAAAACTGCGGTGGAACAAAGAATTTGTATTACAAACAACTTATGCAGACCAGATGCTACCAAATCGGTTCTATTAGAAAGGGATTTATCCATCCAGCTGACGTCAAATGAACTTGGCACTGAATATATACACGTCAGATAAGTTAGTTCCAGTGATAATATGCTGCCCAGTACTACAAACACCATACAAGAGAAATAATTAGGAATATTAGTCCGAAATTTGGTGGATGACGTTTTGCGCAGAAGTTGTACAACTTTGCACCATCTGGTTAAACTTATTCCAATGATCAATGAGCCCCATTATCATGTTTTTTAACCATCCCACGTGGCAGCCAGTGACACTGTGACATGTTTCTCAAACGTGCCATAATTCTACCAACTCTTCTTCTCTGTGCGATTGTCTGAATGTAAAACTCGAATATGCGAATAAAACGAGTTAAAACTGATTGTGCTTGGGTTAATATGCCCCCGGGAGGAGGAGGTGGAAAGTTCGTTCCTGGACACGACAGTTTTGTACTATCGACAGTGTTCTACTTCGTTGCGACTGGCTGACACCCAAAGAATTATTAGTTTGTGGCGTTCTCAGTTAGTGGCATACAAAATCAACGAACACTTGAACAACAGATTGATACGGAGCCTTCTCATTTGCTTATACCTAGAATTTGGGTGCCAAAGTACTAGATCGAGCCAAAGACTGAAACCACAGGTCACGTGTCCGGTATTCACCGGGAGTCTACTTTCCATGCATTCGCACAACAACAACAACAACAACAACAACAACAACAACAACAACAACAACTACTACTACTACTACTACTACTACTACTAATACTACTACTACTACGGCGGCAGCAGCAGCAACAACAACAACTAATATTACTGCTACACGGTCATCCGAAATACTGAACCAGCCCGTCATGTTCCGCATGCGAACGAACTACCAAGATACTTGCTTGAATCTGCTGACCACAAAAAGAATTTGTATGGCTCATTGTATGCCAACTCCTCCCTGTCCTCACTATCGCTCAAACTGAGCACATTTATGACCTCGATTGCGTACTCATTCTATCTTTACAGCTAATCTCTCTCTCGCGCACACACGCACACAGACGAAAAATAGGTTCTGCTGACAGTCGTGAAAAGTACCATAGTATTTTGTGGTTTCGTTACACGAACTGAAGCGCAGACGCGTGATTGAAATGAACAAGGAATCAAAAGTGACGGTAAACGACCGGAAGCGATCATTCAGATCGTGTCTGTATGCCCACCTGTATCGGTTGCGAAGTTCGCTTGCGGATAAATGTCATTTGCTCTGACGGATAGGATTCGATACTCAGCTAACAAAACAGGAGCAACACTACCTTTTACCGTTGATGAGTAATTGAGTCGTGACTTTGTCATGTACTGGGTACCATAGAGTCAACCTGAGATACTGAGACGTAACATTTTTATGACAAACAAAAAAGGAAGCAGTTCGGTCGGATTCGAATTTGAGGTCAAGACGAATGGTCGCCAAAATTTCGTTCGCACGTAGGAATTAACCATCCCATTGTCCTCCTTATGAGTACACGAACAATAGCACGTACGGGCCTGATTTCACTTTGATTCATGACGAAGCTACTGGATAAAAAGCTCATATAACACGTTAGCAACATAATATTCGTGTAGAATGCCAAATCGGAATAAATTTTACACGTGCCTGAAGTTGCTACTTTTTAGGATAACAATAGAATTGTAATCAAAATAGGCCACAAAGAGCTGACACATGTACAATAGACGAGGTAAACAACTAACTGAAGCAGGTAACCAATGTCCTTCAGGTAAAGTACTCCGGGCCCTGTCGAATTAACCTGTCAGTTCCTTCGGGAAGGCAAACGCGTAAAGCATGTGTGGGCCCAAATTCCAAAGGAGGCCTGACTCTTCGACTTGAAACGGGGCACACGATTAGCGAGTCTGTCGTACGCGTTCTCAAATGTCTATTTAGTGTGATTTTTACCCACAAACTCCGTGATGAAATCCACATCTCAGTCACGGTTGCGTCATCCTATTCAAATTGACCGATTTCCAACTGGTTTTAAAAAACCACGGTGACTTAAAGTTTGTTCGGATGGCATCCATTTTAACTTTAAACTAGACCAGAAAGGCTAGTGATAAACAGCAAAATATGAAAGGCAGAGCACATTAACGAAAAGAAGAATAAATATACGCTTGAATACCAACAAAGTCCCTTTGACTTCGACTACGGAAGGATAATGGACATTCTGGTCATAATAACCCAAGTATGAAGATCAGTTGACGCTTAATGTGACATCCCGTCACTTGACAGATAAGCCTGTTGCTGGTAGTACGGGATGAAAAGGAGTGAAGGTATTCTGTGGCAGTTTGTCAAAATATCGCCATTCTCTTCGTCGCTGAGAGTTCGGAGAACGGTTTCAATAAGTTCAGGCTAATATGCTAGTGTACTCGGCAAAATACGAATGTTTCTGTTCATTGCCCGTTTGAATCTCTTGTCAAGCGCCTGTCTTCATTTTCTAGTTTAATCGAACTCATTGGTGACGCATGAGTCCCACAGATCTGGACACAGATTGCTGGCTCGACAAATGACTTGATAAAATAAGCTTAAATATAGCGGTTCTTTCGCCTAATCTGAAGCGGATGAGCAAAGCTTGCATTTCATACCATTTGTGTTTACGATGATTCGTTTATTCCCAAACAGATTTGGCGAGAATGCTTTAACCGGGGCAAAGTCGAAAATCTATTTGGGTTGATGGTTCAGGTGGCATGAAGTTTTTGAATCAACCATCTCAAAATGGTTTCTACTCATCTGGTCGTTGCTTAAAAGATCCCAAAGTGTATGAGCAGACAATGAATAGGAACAACCAAACGACTGATATCCCGTCCAACTTCATAAAAATTATGCATTATTTTCTTGCCCTTATCCGGCTATTACCACTAGGTAACTTTCATTGAATCCACTAAGCAGAAATGAAACCTGAAACGAAAGAATTACGAGCTCCGAATTGATAAGAGTGGTCGATTTTATCATTCATTCAGATCATACCACTAGTGATTTACAAAATGTTCTGATAGAAAAACGAACAAATCAGCGGTGATGAAATGATCGACCTCGTACCTTTGGGGAACGACGTGATTGTTCGGACTGCGCCATCGTCAGCCGTTCTCCCACTCACCAGTTCAAACTTGGTCGCACTTTCTTTTTTGAATTTGTATACTAAATTTTACAGATAAAAATGATATTAAAAATACCCCGTTATGGATCATTTAGTCAGTTGAGAATATCGAATACTTCAAGTAATCTTGGCGTGACACGTACTCTTACGGGAGAACAAACTGTGAGCCTTGATTGGAAGTTGATTGCAATAACCTCGAATTATGTAATTGAAAACAGGGGATAACGAAAATATTTGTAAGTTGAGTAAACTGGATATCCCATTCAGTAGTGATGTGCATGTTGCCTCAATGTAATGAACAACTGCACCCTACTGGCAACAATCCAACCCAGTCTTATCATCATAATTCGTTTTGGAATCGTTTCGGACCCAATGAATCTGTCATTTGATTTCACTAATCTTCCCTTTCATTCGATTCTCTTCCTGTTTTGGTTACCAAAATCTGCCGATTCGATAGGTGGGTCAGTGGTAGACAAAATTGCCTTCAGCACTTTAGTTAGGAAAATTTGGTCCGTTTTTTGATGAGCATTCCATGCTTAAGTTTCCGGATTGGTCAAACTTAGGAGTGAGAAACGCGCTTGACCGTCTGGTCATAGGGGTGGCGGTGGTGACGGTAATAGCGTACTGGTGTAGACGGGATTGGGGAGTATGACAGTGACGCGGTGTCGACATCGCTAATGGATGCGGGTGATCGAAGCTGACATATGACCCTAATCATGTCGTTGTTTACACACGTGGACCGGTTATTCTCATCCGGTTAGATGGTGGAACACTTTGGGTGTGGCAAAACCTATCTCACGATCATTATTGTTTTGTGGTAAGCGAAAAAGAAAAGCAGTTCGTATGACACGCCGAACTTCCGGTCCGTGTTGATGCGAGTGGAATAACACCAAACACTTTCACCTCCACCTCCATCACTACAACAACAGCAACGACAACAACAAGAACAACAAGAACCGCAAAAAAAAACAAGCGGTGGGGATAATAAGTTTTTAGAGAATATGACAATTTCGGTGACGATAATATTGATAATGACAAAAGGGGAAGCTGTCGGGATCACGACCACCGACTTGTTTAACGTGGCATTAAACAAGAACTCCGATAGATTGTTGCTTTGATCTGCAGTGCATCGGCAATCCTTTGAGGACTCACTACGTTCTGTTAGATTATCAAGCGCCTATAGTTGTTAGTCCGAAGGCCGTCATCAACATACGGGGTTTCCAGGCACAGAATAAATGTAACATTCGGGTTCTTACTGAGACGGTCTGTGGTGGGTTGTTAGAGATTAATTTATCAGATATTATGGAGGTACTGAAAAGTTATTCCATTAGTTTAATCCAAGTGAGTTGTACTCCAACAGTCCTTCCACGTAGAACAGTACGAAGTTCGGCCACACGCATCGAATGACCATACAACATCCTGGTCAGGGTCTGCATCGATGAATCTCTTCCCTGTGAACCAACATTTATTCGTGGCCAGCCTACTTGTTGGATCCCGAGGATATTTGATTTCGAGAAGAACAGCGTGTTAATGATAGTTTGAAGAAAAGCGTGATCAGACATTTGATTGTTGATTCGACAAATTTGACCAGTCAGGAGAAAAATAGTGCTCCAAAAAATGCCACTTAAATCTTCTTCCGTTTCGATAATCAGCACAAATTTTCCCAAACCTCTTTGGAATACTCTAACTGAGTACATCTGATTATTTCAGAAAGTTTCAAACATGATTACATTAGACCGAAGGGTCAGTATCATTGAAGGGACAAGTACCGTAGATTTCTGTTTCTCATTTTGGATCCCCTCACTGAAACCTCAGTCTGAAGGGGTTAACGATGTGACACTTTTTCCATCTGCCATCTCTTGTCTATTAGTGACTGATCAACACCAAATGAAGATGACAGTCTACACCAACTGGGACCACAGGTTGTTTTGCCCAAACAGAGTGGTTGATAGAAATGGATATTTTACACGGTTAGGAAACGATTTTCCAATAGTGTCAATTTTTACGGTGTTTTCTAACGGTAAAATCAACCGAGCAAGAAGCAACCAATCTTTATCTGGATGTTATCATCATTTGTATTTCGACGACCAACTCATGTCCCTAAAGCGTCTTACAAAGGTGATCTGCCAACAACAGATTCATTTCACCCGTACATGGCCAGGAAAACGAGGCATGATGAATGACTTGTTGATGGAATTTCATAAGATGAATGCTTTATTTGCTTTTAACTATCAAAATTGGGGATAAATGACCGCACATATTATGTGGTGATTAATTTTGCATCGATCGGAATCAACGGATTCTCTCATAATTATGAGAACACTCTCTTAGGTGTAAAACTGGATGCCTACTGACAGTGTGGTTGCATTTCTGCATTACGAACGTGAAGTGACCGCTGATTGTTTGGAGTGGGCGATGTGTTAAGGGAAAATGAATCGTCTTGGTTTTTCACGAACGGAACCGAACGTCAGTCAGACGGCCGAGCAAGGTGCGCAATGTTGCCAGCTGGAGAGTTATCATGCAGGTGTGCTTACGTGGATGTGTATTCGGACGACTTTCTTTCCATAGACTGAATAAAACCAACATGGGAGAGATTGCCGGTAATGATAATAATACGGTTGAACAAACATTCATATTACAGTTCATGAATCTGGTCAAAATGCACACTTTTCATTGGCACAATCTATTTCATTACAGGATGAACGGATTCCGTGTCCCCGGGGGATTTTATTGGACTGTCAATTCCGTTAATTCTGTCGCAGTACTGCAGCTTGCTCATTGTGTCGCCCTGTTATGTTTGTAGTTGCCGTGCCTCGCGTTGTCACTAGGCATGTTCACGCAGCTGAACAGCCCTACTTGTAGAAATCTGAGAGAAGGTTGCGGACCATCCAGAAAATGGCACTTATATATGCCAATACAATGTAGGAAACCAGGAGAGATAATCTGGATTGGAAGACTCAAAACTCCAGTCAGGCTGCATCATCCACGATCATAAGACTTGGTGCAAAAGCGCTTCCACGTGAAACCGCATGAAATAAAAGTATAGGATGAGTAAGACAAAAAATATCATAAGCACACAACCGCCCTGAATATTCGAACACAGAACTTTGTGATTACTTCATCTTGTGGTGATGAAAATATCCGAACTATAACTCATTCGTTTGAAATTAGCGTACGGGTTTGATGACATAAATTAAGCCCTGCTATTACGATTTGCTGCAGACGGAACCCATATATTTGTCACCTTTGTTCCTTTGCACGTTTAAGCTGTCATAACCAATGCGATGCCACGTGTTTGTGTCAAGGAACAGTGTGAACTGAAAGCAAAAAATAGCCTCAGCGGAGAATGTGGTTCTCATTGTTTGCACATTTCCCTGTCTGCATTGTCCTTTATTTGAATCTGATTGCGAGAAAAGCGTTCGTTGAAGAAATATTGACATTTTGAGTTCTAGCAGCAAATTTTTTCCTAGGGGAAAGTGGGTACAATTCTAACTGTTCTAGCTTAACTATAGCCCAACGGGACTTACCAAGAGGCCTGAATATTTCATTGCGGAATTTCTGATGCATGAAGTTGGGTTTCAGATTGAGAGCAAGATTCGATACGGGCTAATCGTTTTCCGAGTGACATTGCGGCTATATGCAACAGTACTTGTTCATGAGCCGGTTTTAGACCAACTAATATCAAAGTCTCATCGCGGTCATTTGGACAGTGTAAAAATGAGGAGCTCATGACATCGATTATTTCAAACGGATAGAAAAATAGCTGTAGATGACCACTCCCAAGGTTGTTCGGTGAAAAAAAACAAGGTATGCGAAGGAATTACGAAACTGCTGGATGGCCTGAACAAGATGGGGGAAACTCCTGTCTACGACAAATTGTTCTTGTGGGGACTCAGGGTGTCAGATTACACTAGGGTGACTAATGCATCCGAAGACAAACAATATCAGAAGAGCTGAAATACTCCCATCAGGAAAATTGGCATTAGTGGGTAAAAAACTAAAATGTGCGCGAACTAAACTCAAATTCCAGTGGAAAAATGTCTGCGCCCTTTTAACTGCAGCTGACAGGCCAATACTAACTGGTTTGCTGCTCGCAATGGTAATGAAACGCCTACCTGGTTGATCGCTAGAAATGCTAATTATTTTGTGACCAAGTGATGTTTATCACACTTTAGTTTGACGTGTAACGACATCCGATAGTTTTGACTTTTGGTCATTTTGTTCGCCTGCATACACCGCTTCAATTGTCCTGGTGCGAAGATCTATAGTTTCCCCGTCATAATTGGTAAAATAACGCTTACGTACGTAACGTGCTCTTTACTGGGTGGTAGTGCTTAAACAGCCCGAAGTATTTTATAGTCCAATGTAACTACCAAACTATCAGCACTGGTTGCCCGTTGGCCTGGCACGAAAGTAAAGCATTAAATTTCCCCTTCATAGTCCCAGTACACCATCGGGAGAAGGCAATGACAATGTACAGGCGACGGCTGCGACCAAAGTTAGGCAGTCTACTCGACCCCAACTGCTGTATTAATTGATGTGAACGCAGGATTAACGGGCTGTTTCTATTCGGAACAGACGATTAACATACCACATAAAATATTTGATAGGGTTTACGGAACCTAGTAAAACAGTGAAAATAATGGCAGTGCTTGTAAGCAGCAGGCAGAGTAGATTGCAAGAATGACATTTCCTCATAGTTTAGTGGAACTACTGGCTAGTAGTGTAAGGCGAATGAACATTTTCCCGGGGAGTGTGGTGAAAGTGTTAGCCTGATTTGGTCGACATAGTGTCATCCAACCCAAATTTCAGATCCATCTACATAGGATTGTTTTGCGCCGCCACTCACCAAGGTGAGATGTGGAATTTGTGTTTGTTATTATTCCGCCTCAGCACATAAGCGCTACAGCGTCATGAGACTTCCATTCCAGTCATGTCACAACAAATTAAATCAATTTTACGAAACAACTGATGCATTGTGCATGTTTTTTTCTTATTAGAAAACATCAGTCGTCTATATTAGTCATACTGTCTTTATTTTTCTACTGCATTTTTCCACAAGTACATGGTGGAAAGCTGGCGGTATAGACCCATTATACCGGTCTGAAATCACGATGAAATGAGAGGGATGAAATAGTTTGCGTAGGCGCGAATTCGGGATGAGAAAAACTTGAAAAGGAACTCCCAAGCAGCAATTCTAATAATTGGAGCAATCAGGTAAAAAAAATTCTGGTAGAAGCTGAAAAACTTCAAATGAGCAAACCAAAGAAAGCGTAAACCGAGCGCCGATGTATCGACGAACAGGTGATATTCACAGAGATGTGTGGATAAAGGCAGTCACGCACTTTGCTGTCAAGGCCACATTTAGCACGAAGTATAGAAACCCTCAAAACCATCTGAAACATCTGCTAAGCAGAACTACTGGAAGCTGTTTGGCATAAATCCGTGAGCAAGAGCGAAGGGCAGCCGGCTCACAAGCAGCCACTCATACGACGAACAATTCCGACGGAAGAAAGAAGAACGATGAAACAACCAGGCTGTTTCGAAAAAATCAAACCAAACGGCAAGGACATGCATCCAGGCTAATTGGAGCATGAGCCAAGCGGGAACGATGTCCGTGATTCTGAATTGGATTCTCACGTAATCGGAAACATTCATGAGTTGCCATCAAGGCTCCTTCACTCTGTCGGTCTAATTTAACCATCGATTCACGTTAGGATAAATAACGGTACACACACATACATACATGGACAAAACCCAAAGCACTCGCGTTATTTTTGTACAACTCCACACGGTGCACACTGCACTCAAAGTGACTAGGTTAAAACAACACGAATGAAACGTGTGTACATAGATGCCCATGGGATAAGATTTCAATAACTTTCTCAGTGTATGTATTTCTGCTTTCGATTTCCTGAAGGCGAAAATTGTTTTAATTAAGCAAATTCGCTTATTTTGATTATACGTTGTTCGATAAACGGACGCCGTAGACCCGTGGTGAATATCGAATCAAAGCTTCCATGATTTTCAGGCATGTGCAGTAGTAGAAGCGTTCCTTTCGTCTCCTTAACGGCCTCGGTGTGTGTGAAACAATACGGCCGTAACAGAGAAAGTGTTTCTACGGGACAACAAATATCAAAAACTAGATCGAGTGCATCTACATTAACGTTGATATTACTAATTAGAGATTAGCGGTGGTCAACGGTCAGTAAATTGTGGATGAGAAGCTGGAAGAATAACGCTTTTAAATCGGATTTCCCAATTTTGAGAAACTGATCTCATTGTGCAAGAGATTGCAATTGTTGAGATTTTGTGTGGTTTTGATTTGTCGGTGCAAATTGGATCGTTTGATTTTCTGTGTGGAAAAGCGAAGTGTGTTTGACTAGAGGATTTTATCAAGTAGTGATGATGAGTCGATTGCTTGCTCGTGTTCACAGGAATAGGAGAGATGATCTGGCAAGCAGGTCGGTCATTTACGGGTGTTGTTTATGAGTGAACAGGTTTGATTTGAGTTTGATTTGAGCGTGTTGTGATGTTAGCGGTTATCTAGGTGGTGTCGGTTTGTCCGGCCACGTGGGCCCTGTGGCGCAATGGATAACGCGTCTGACTACGGATCAGAAGATTCCAGGTTCGAATCCTGGCAGGGTCGCCCCGCTTTTCCATCATGGTCCTCCTCCGAACAGCACTCATCCCACGCCCCCGCACCCCGGTATTGCTGTGTCGTTGGCCCGTGCTCCGTTTCGCAATTCGCCGAGCTTCAGTTTCGTCCTCCGCTGCCAAATCATTCGCCGTTGGTTTGCAACGGCACATTACTGTTCCTAAGATAAAGCAAGCACAACGCTCGAAATACAATCATGGAACGAAGAGGAGGGGAGCACATGCGCAATGGGACGCGTTGTCATCATTGGTGCATGACCGTGCACGCACCCGCAGTTCTCTCCTCGTTGTTGTACATCGTGTCCAAAACTTAAACTCACATGTCTCAACAAAATTCTGCTACTCCCAAGTAGTCGAAATAGAAATTACAAGTCGAGCGTAGAATCAAGTCGTGCTCAGTTGGTCCATTCAACGAATGTGTCTAAGGCTCCGAAAGCGGCGAATTGTCATCTCGTTCCAGATTTGTGGAGGCGTTGTATAGGATCAAAGGAAATTCCCATACGGAGGAGAACAATGCTGATAATCGTGGATTCGTGGACGACTGGAGGAGACGGTTGTAATTTATAACTATAGTGGAATATATTACCAACGGGCCAAATCAAATCAGTCTAGTCAAGTACCATTTTTATGCACGCGTACGCGGGCAAATTTTTCACCCTAAAATGGTAATGAAGATATCGTCGCTATCTGTTTGTTTAGGAACAAGTGACCATCTGCGTGGCTTGTTTAGATCTCGCCTATAAAAATTGATTCTGAATGACGGATATTTTTTGCTTTTTTGGTTTGGAAACTCATCAGAAACACTCCTGGAAAATCTACCGAAGTTTTGGTGCTGAACTGGTTTTCCCACAACCCTGACTTGTTTTGGTTACTAAGTTGGTCCGAAATATTCCCTTACTGAAGCAATGGAAGGTGCGAGTTATTTAGCACGTAAGCTGAAACACCAACGTTTGAACACATCCGTTTATGGCATTCGAAAGCTTCATTGTGGTCGGCAATACGTGCTTCAGGACCTGGGTGGTCTACACGCAGTGAACACCTCGTAAAATGCTCCCAAAATACCGTTCGTACCAAATAGCCTCTGCTGAGTAAACCATACGCATCGGGTTGCAGTAGTGTCCTCTTGAAAGTGGGAGGGCAGAAGCAAATATCTGGCGCTGTCTATCGTGTTGATTGATACTCAGTCTAAAGGTGATGGAAATCCCTGATCCCATGCAAGCAAAAGGTGCTATAGAAAGCATGCGGCTTTATGCTTGCCAGCATCTGCCACAGATCGTGCCTAGCACATTTAATATCTGAACTCATCAGAGGGGCGCATGAACAGTTTTCGGATATCATTTTTCCTGCCGCCTATTTCCTCGCTTTCAGTCAAGTAGCTTACCGCGTTTCTGTGGTCAGTGAATTGCTGTCGTTGCATCATATTCCTCGCGACTGAAAGCTTGATTCATTTAAACGATCTGTTTTGTGATAATCTATGCATGCGTCACGACTACCGTTTTCGGAGATCAAACCGCATCAGCCAAGATCATACTATTTACGCACCCGGACCGGTATCTCCTGACAAGCATAGCCATAGATCCTTCGGATTTTGCTATTGGAGCTGACTTTCAGGATACAGTTTCCAGGATTTGGTAAACACTAGGATTTTTCCAGACAACTTGCTCGCAAGGAGCCAGTAATTCGGATCGAGCTGGACAGCGTAGTGATAGCACGCATGCCTCCCGTACGAAAGGGCCCGGGTCCATAACCTGCATACGGTGATGGATATGAATCACTGACGAGCTCAAATGCGACAGAAACTCGCGTCTGATGCTCCTCGAGTGCAAGAAACTGTGTTTCGTGCTTTCAGAATGGAATGCGAAGGTCAGTCAATCAAAGTTAACTACAGTGCGTTTCGCCCGGAAATGCTGGCAGTATACGACGCTATTAATCAAATTTACCATGCAGTCCAACATCGTTACTTCACCTTTTCAACCTACCACAAACCACTGACGTACGTACTGGATACTAAGTCTGACCTTTACTGCCCATAAGGATCCAGACAATTAGGCTTTATTTCCCAGTCTTCGACTGACTTCCCTCACATCAGAGGTGAGGTGAACTGCGACACTGATGCGCTATCACGTAAGTAGCATAATGCCATTGCATCTGATCTAAACCTTCCTGTATGAAATATCCCAGGCACAGGATGTCTTTCACAGAAACAGGACAATTGTCATCGCTTCACTACTGTTAGTTACCACTGAATGCGATTGCTGTTACGCTACTCTATTACACATCTACTGGCTTACCTGGACTAGTTCCACCCTCTATCTATCAGCATCTCGTGTTTGGTACATTACATGGCTTTCGCGTCCGGGTTTCACAGATAGTCTGCGATTAATCACCCCACGATATTTGTCTTTTCATGTGTGAGGATGTTCCAGTGATCTAAAATGCACAAGCACGTAGCTATGCCCATCGGTGCTTTCGCTATGTCTGGTGCTCCCTTAGGCCACGTTCAAATCGATATTTCTGGCCTCTTGACGTCATCGCGGGTGTGTACCTATTTACTAGCATGCACCGAACGACTCGCTAGATGGTCTTAAACTATTCACATCTCTACTGTCACATCCAACTAATTGACTGGATCTTAAGAGCGCTCACCACCCGGCATCCAATGATCTGGCCAAACGTTTTCATAGCTCCCTAACAGCGGCTCTCAGGTCTCACGAGAACTCCGATTAGTGCGAAATATTACCACTAGTTTTGCTTTTAACAATGCATTTAAAGCACGAACCTGATGGAGGGAACCTGTCTCATAGACGCCCAGGCTCACTACACGAGGGAGGGAGAGGCAAAAATGATCGTTTCAGCTTAATTTCTTGAGTCAGCCAGCAAATATCTCACTAGGCCAGGTTTGGTAACGGTCTCGGTGATAGTGGTTTGCATTCCACCACCAGGATTTCCCTAAAGGCAAATATCTAATGTTCCGCGATGAAACTTGTTTCCGGCACGAGTTCCTGGGGAAATTTCTGCTCCACAGAGTTTTGATTCACTCGCTGCATGCCATTCTCCTGCCCACACACACTGAGAAACTTATCCCTGCTCAAAGTATCCCTTAGCGACGACAGAAATTCATCCCGATCAAATTCGAAATCTACTCTTATGAGTTTATTCGTGCTGACTCATTGCACAGGCCATTACAACAACTTTGCGAAGGTCCATTTTTTCGAGATTTTCCGCCACAATAAGCTCTTCGGAGTTGGACTCAGCTACGTGGATACTGTCAACACCGATTAACTCAAAATCCCAGACGTTCATGATAACGTATCGCTTAATAATATGAGATTCCATGCTGATCGTGTAGCGTTTCCTAACGACGCTTCCGTGTCAAGTCACAACTTGCGGCCATTTCTTCGTAGTAAGAATTTGAATGAAGATACTGTCGCATGGTCAAAGCAGCAGCCGATTTGTCTTGGTACGTTTTCGATTGAGAACCGTCCATAAATGAGGTTTCCGCCCGCGTTCCCAACTGTGGATCCTTTATCTAGCACGTTTCTGCGACTATACGCGATGATAACTTGCGGTTATATCTACGACACGAATGATTTTCGTTTCACCTCACTACCTTGCACCGGTTCTCGCTTCTTTTCTTTTTTCTGGGACTCGACCAACTGGTTTACACGTTGGTTTCACGAAAGTCACCTTGAATTTTGGCTCCGTTGATCGATTCCAGATCATTCCTGGTAGTTTCCGATGTTTCATTCAGGAACATTTCATTTCAGCTTCCGAAACCTTTGGTCTCTCACCGTTCCTCGACTATTGAGCCTCATCGGTTTGGTATTACCTGTATGACGATTTTCGCAACCGTGTTGCTGGCAACGAATATGGTTCACTGTCGACCATCATGTTACGGTTCCTGTACGTCAACGATGCTGCCCGTCAGCAGCCTACGCAACGCTTACATATGTTTCTAAGGCTACCAGCTGGTGCCAAAAGTGAAAGGCCGCTTTGTTTCGGTCCGGTACTTCATGCGACATTGAGGCCGAATCATGTGTGGGAAACCTGACTGGCCGACAAGCTCATTTGGAATGGGGTGAACGACGCATGAGCCAAGGATCAGAGAGAACGGAAGCCAGAGTACAGGAAAGGAATCAGTAACCTAATTCGCGGACGGATTGAAAGTGGCCTGATTGTCGTGACACGCTCAGAGGCGAGCGGGGCGTTGCTTGAAGCAAAGGCCAGAAAGGGACAATGAGCTCCAGACAAGGGGAGGCAAGTGGTCAGTTAGTTTTAACCTTAGGCAACCTATATAAATTGATTGATAATAACAAATAAAAGAACAGTCGTGCTAACCTGTCAGAGGGTATGTGGTCGTTCTCCCTTGATTAAACTGGATGGGACTGAACTTGAATTGAGATAACCGATTGAAGGCACTAGGGTTAGCGATCACGATAATCAAGTTACGAAACAATACACGTGCAAATAGGTTCACACCGAACTGAGAATTCTTGGTATGGATCTCTCGAATGAAATTGAACAAAAGATTTCATCGAAAGCTTTCTCATTTTCCTACCTGAGGATTTCATTAGTGGCATCGACCTCCAGGAGAAAATGAACTATTTTCGGACATAATTTCCTCGACATTCTGATTTGATGCTTCATCTTGTCCGTGACGTATGTTTAGTTGCGTTCGTGTAATCGGACATGAGATTTGTACAGTTTTGCTAGTTCAGCACTTTCGAGACACTACGCTTTTGCGTCGCATGTGCAGTTTTGCTGTCCATGCTGCGGTTTGCTTCTTCGTGTATTGTCGCACCCGGGCTATTTGGACACCACGGTCTATACGCTTGTCGCATCCGGATTCGTCAACCCCGACTTCAGAAGTTTCTAGGAGACTCGTCTGGAGGTTACATACCAAACGTATTCTTTGGGTTAACGAAGCAATCACCAGCCAAAAGTAAGATACCAGAATATCAGATCGCCATACTGCCTTGTAGATTAGAGCCTTTGATAGAAAGCTAGGGATAGGGCGCCATAATTCAGTCAGACATTTCGGCACAGACACTCACGTATTATCAAACCCAGTGATGAAACATGAATCACGATGGGTTATCAGTGAGATAGTTGTGTGGAATGAGAGAACTGGCATATGTCTGGTGAACTCAACCCATGGTTTCATTTATTCCTCCGCTCTCTTGGTTACCACTTTCCTCATTATTCACTCTTCCGCTGGCACATACTCGATAAGCAGAATTACGCTAAGTACCACACCATGCAACACCATTTGAGAATCATTTGTGAATAATAGCAAAAACACTCCGAATTCGGTACAGGATGCCTTTATTTATCGATGTTTGGCAAAGTAGGTCTCTGCACTAACAGTTGGATGAAGCGAATCATTCAATACGGCACGCATATACATATATCAACATTAGGAGAGGACCAAGGTGTATTCCCACGCAGGATGGACCTCAACAAGCCACGCAGATGGTCACTTGTTCCTAAACAAACAGATAGCGACGATATCTTCATTACCATTTTAGGGTGAAAAATTTGCCCGCGTACGCGTGCATAAAAATGGTACTTGACTAGACTGATTTGATTTGGCCCGTTGGTAATATATTCCACTATAGTTATAAATTACAACCGTCTCCTCCAGTCGTCCACGAATCCACGATTATCAGCATTGTTCTCCTCCGTATGGGAATTTCCTTTGATCCTATACAACGCCTCCACAAATCTGGAACGAGATGACAATTCGCCGCTTTCGGAGCCTTAGACACATTCGTTGAATGGACCAACTGAGCACGACTTGATTCTACGCTCGACTTGTAATTTCTATTTCGACTACTTGGGAGTAGCAGAATTTTGTTGAGACATGTGAGTTTAAGTTTTGGACACGATGTACAACAACGAGGAGAGAACTGCGGGTGCGTGCACGGTCATGCACCAATGATGACAACGCGTCCCATTGCGCATGTGCTCCCCTCCTCTTCGTTCCATGATTGTATTTCGAGCGTTGTGCTTGCTTTATCTTAGGAACAGTAATGTGCCGTTGCAAACCAACGGCGAATGATTTGGCAGCGGAGGACGAAACTGAAGCTCGGCGAATTGCGAAACGGAGCACGGGCCAACGACACAGCAATACCGGGGTGCGGGGGCGTGGGATGAGTGCTGTTCGGAGGAGGACCATGATGGAAAAGCGGGGCGACCCTGCCAGGATTCGAACCTGGAATCTTCTGATCCGTAGTCAGACGCGTTATCCATTGCGCCACAGGGCCCACGTGGCCGGACAAACCGACACCACCTAGATAACCGCTAACATCACAACACGCTCAAATCAAACTCAAATCAAACCTGTTCACTCATAAACAACACCCGTAAATGACCGACCTGCTTGCCAGATCATCTCTCCTATTCCTGTGAACACGAGCAAGCAATCGACTCATCATCACTACTTGATAAAATCCTCTAGTCAAACACACTTCGCTTTTCCACACAGAAAATCAAACGATCCAATTTGCACCGACAAATCAAAACCACACAAAATCTCAACAATTGCAATCCCTTGCACAATGAGATCAGTTTCTCAAAATTGGGAAATCCGATTTAAAAGCGTTATTCTTCCAGCTTCTCATCCACAATTTACTGACCGTTGACCACCGCTAATCTCTAATTAGTAATATCAACGTTAATGTAGATGCACTCGATCTAGTTTTTGATATTTGTTGTCCCGTAGAAACACTTTCTCTGTTACGGCCGTATTGTTTCACACACACCGAGGCCGTTAAGGAGACGAAAGGAACGCTTCTACTACTGCACATGCCTGAAAATCATGGAAGCTTTGATTCGATATTCACCACGGGTCTACGGCGTCCGTTTATCGAACAACGTATAATCAAAATAAGCGAATTTGCTTAATTAAAACAATTTTCGCCTTCAGGAAATCGAAAGCAGAAATACATACACTGAGAAAGTTATTGAAATCTTATCCCATGGGCATCTATGTACACACGTTTCATTCGTGTTGTTTTAACCTAGTCACTTTGAGTGCAGTGTGCACCGTGTGGAGTTGTACAAAAATAACGCGAGTGCTTTGGGTTTTGTCCATGTATGTATGTGTGTGTACCGTTATTTATCCTAACGTGAATCGATGGTTAAATTAGACCGACAGAGTGAAGGAGCCTTGATGGCAACTCATGAATGTTTCCGATTACGTGAGAATCCAATTCAGAATCACGGACATCGTTCCCGCTTGGCTCATGCTCCAATTAGCCTGGATGCATGTCCTTGCCGTTTGGTTTGATTTTTTCGAAACAGCCTGGTTGTTTCATCGTTCTTCTTTCTTCCGTCGGAATTGTTCGTCGTATGAGTGGCTGCTTGTGAGCCGGCTGCCCTTCGCTCTTGCTCACGGATTTATGCCAAACAGCTTCCAGTAGTTCTGCTTAGCAGATGTTTCAGATGGTTTTGAGGGTTTCTATACTTCGTGCTAAATGTGGCCTTGACAGCAAAGTGCGTGACTGCCTTTATCCACACATCTCTGTGAATATCACCTGTTCGTCGATACATCGGCGCTCGGTTTACGCTTTCTTTGGTTTGCTCATTTGAAGTTTTTCAGCTTCTACCAGAATTTTTTTTACCTGATTGCTCCAATTATTAGAATTGCTGCTTGGGAGTTCCTTTTCAAGTTTTTCTCATCCCGAATTCGCGCCTACGCAAACTATTTCATCCCTCTCATTTCATCGTGATTTCAGACCGGTATAATGGGTCTATACCGCCAGCTTTCCACCATGTACTTGTGGAAAAATGCAGTAGAAAAATAAAGACAGTATGACTAATATAGACGACTGATGTTTTCTAATAAGAAAAAAACATGCACAATGCATCAGTTGTTTCGTAAAATTGATTTAATTTGTTGTGACATGACTGGAATGGAAGTCTCATGACGCTGTAGCGCTTATGTGC
The DNA here is from genome assembly GCA_008360955.1 of Fasciolopsis buskii. Classification (NCBI taxonomy): domain Eukaryota; kingdom Metazoa; phylum Platyhelminthes; class Trematoda; order Plagiorchiida; family Fasciolidae; genus Fasciolopsis; species Fasciolopsis buskii. The sequence continues at coordinate 253,104 of LUCM01000451.1, read as the reverse complement.
TGAGGCGGAATAATAACAAACACAAATCCCACATCTCACCTTGGTGAGTGGCGGCGCAAAACAATCCTATGTAGATGGATCTGAAATTTGGGTTGGATGACACTATGTCGACCAAATCAGGCTAACACTTTCACCACACTCCCCGGGAAAATGTTCATTCGCCTTACACTACTAGCCAGTAGTTCCACTAAACTATGAGGAAATGTCATTCTTGCAATCTACTCTGCCTGCTGCTTACAAGCACTGCCATTATTTTCACTGTTTTACTAGGTTCCGTAAACCCTATCAAATATTTTATGTGGTATGTTAATCGTCTGTTCCGAATAGAAACAGCCCGTTAATCCTGCGTTCACATCAATTAATACAGCAGTTGGGGTCGAGTAGACTGCCTAACTTTGGTCGCAGCCGTCGCCTGTACATTGTCATTGCCTTCTCCCGATGGTGTAATGGGACTATGAAGGGGAAATTTAATGCTTTACTTTCGTGCCAGGCCAACGGGCAACCAGTGCTGATAGTTTGGTAGTTACATTGGACTATAAAATACTTCGGGCTGTTTAAGCACTACCACCCAGTAAAGAGCACGTTACGTACGTAAGCGTTATTTTACCAATTATGACGGGGAAACTATAGATCTTCGCACCAGGACAATTGAAGCGGTGTATGCAGGCGAACAAAATGACCAAAAGTCAAAACTATCGGATGTCGTTACACGTCACAATAATGTGCGATATATATTATTCACATATGGTGTTGAAATATCTCTGTCAGTCTGTCTCTGGAATTAATGATTCCCTGAATTTTTCCAACAACTCTTGGCCCATTCGTGATTCTCGCCATCACTCTGGCTTGAGGCTTACTTGGTCATTTTTTGTCGGACGTTTGTTTACTTTTCCTCAGTCTGCCTACCCGGTCGGCAGTTCTGTTCTTAACGTAGAGCCACTCATTGGGGTGGATTCCTTCAACTACTTAGAAATTACTGATGATAAAGACTTGAGATGGTCATCTCGTGTTTCAAATTGTGTAAAGAACCTCATTTTACATAAAAAGACAATGGCATTTCCCAGTTAAGCGCAACACGATTTGCTTACAAGTATGTCTTTCCCGCTCGCTTTTGTTCGCCGGTCATTTGTGCTGGTTTATGAGCGAAAGACTTCACAACCCTTCATCGGGGATTGTCAAATCCTACATACTACTGAAAGAACTCTCCACCAAAGTGTGTGATATGCATCTATTGGCGTGTGAAAAATGTGCACATAAAATCCTTTTACGTATCCTTTGAACAACGACCTTTCCAAGTGCCTTCTCATGCCAGGACACCTTCTAACTTCCGCTTCATATTCTCTAGCAAACATATGAAGAGGAAATTGACTGTTCCCTACCCCAGCCTGATTTCTCACCAATCAGGGAGAGGGCCGTGACTGACTTTCTAAACAGTCTCTCTCAACTTTAAATGTTTTGTTTAGCTCCGTCTTTTTTCACTCTTTATTTTGATGTAGTGTTGAGTGCGTCCTGCTTGACTGAAGTGCGGACACCTGTATACGCAAAAATCCAACACGAAACAAACAGTTCACGCTATTTCACCTTTTAGACCTTTTCTCGGCAATACTGACCGGAAGATTTTAGCTTTCAGCGAAGCAATTTTGATGCGACGAAATAACTTAGTTCTTTGTACACAAAAACTATCAACACAAATTATGCATTTCACACGGGGATGACAATTTAATTTTTATGCTTACTCAGAGCAGATCACAACGGAATATTATATTAAGTAATTCTCAGATTGTTTTACGTAAGCAGTTGGAAAGGATAACACGAAATGTTGACATTCGACGCTATTGGTCTTCTTCCTCTATTGTTCAACGGGATAAAGCACTCAGTATTTCGAATTATGGATAATTCTAATGAATGGTTTTCAGAAATGCAATGTGCTTTATCTATCTATTTGAATTCTGTCATCGTGCCATTGGGTTGGGACACAGGATTACTAACCAGTACAGGTGGAATCGAATTATTTAGGATCACAAAGGCAGAGCTAGCGGCATTCATAAATGCTTTATGCTGGTTCTCAATAGGACAGGAATGGCTACCATCTAAACAATACCACACTGGATTCTACCACCAAAGCCGGCTGTTGGTGGCGGGTTCGAACTACCCATTTGCTCACCATCGGTTCATGAATGACAAAACGAAAGCAGATAGCGCGTGTGGATTTGGCGTCTGAGGGTTGAGACGATTTCAGCCAAATCAGACGAAGGGAATAAAACAACCAGTGTGACTGCGCGTGTGGAAAAAGGTCACCGACAGACAGAGAGCATCCAGTGCGAGAAATGCGTAACGGGAAGACCGAAAGGTGAAACGGGCTGCCGAAAAAAATAAGGAAAAGCCTGAATCAGGGAGACTGATTGTTTATACTCACAGTGATAGTGCCCAGTTAAGTGTCACCCCCCCACTTGGCTCTCTGGCAGCCAAATCCGTGTCGAAATATAAACAGTTCAAAGTGCAAGGAACAGAGTAACAATATGTTTATCTGGGTCAACGAACACCGATTAAAGTAGGTGAATTGATGTTTTTCTAAATGTACCGCTAGAATATGGTTGATATCATCTGTGTATGCAAGTGCACAATTTTCACAGTTTGATAATCCTTTTGTGTCAATCAAAAAAGCGTTAATTCATTGAGTCGGGGTGGGGGAAGGTACGAGGAAGAAATGACAGAATATGGAAGTTTTTGGAGGTAAATAGGATCAAAGTGGGTCAGTAATGTAAACGGAAGGGTGCGGGATGACAGAGAGATTGACCAGCTAACTGAGTCGATCACCATTATCTTGTTGCTCCGTAGGCTTCGGGAGGCCAGTCGTAACTTTCCGGGAGTGATTCGTAATAGTCTGGATTGTACATATTATGCACCAAATGCCAGGTCAAATCTTTTGGTTTCGGTTGTAGTTTGCAAAGGTTCGCTTCGTATGCATGCTCGACTACGCGTTCGGCAATTTTGAGTGACACTTGTCGAATAGCTTTCAAAGGAGGAAACACGCGACCGGCTTGGAGATCGGTCTCGGAGACCTGCTCCGCGAGACACTACCGTCGGAGAGCAGGGAGAGGCGGAGGGGGGGGAGAGAAAAACAAATGACTTAGATGTGTGGATATGGTTCTAAATTTACGCATCTTGACATGGCTGTGAGAGGAGAACAAAATAAAAAAAACCGGTTTGTGACTGACTGTATAAGCATAGAAAGGTTAAATTGGTTCCGATTTTTTAAGTTGCAAGCGGCAGCATACGGGCTGATATAATGTTACCAAATAATTATGAATGTGTGTGGATAGCGAGAAAAGGTATACTGCACGATCACTGAAATTGCACTTTTGTTGAACAAGATAAAACAAACTCAGAGAAGTGAATGAAGAATCCCATATTTTAGGCGGCACATTTGAAAGGAAGTTAGTGGCATCCCCAAAAACTGACATAGAATCGTCTCTGATGAATGACGAACAATCAGAATCGGGTTATTGCATGTAAATCAGCCACTGTGACAAACCTGTGCGGCATACACGAACAACTGGCTTTTCACCGGTCGAATGCGGCATGCAGTGATGGCCAAACCGATTCCGGGGAAAATGTAGGAATTATTGCACTGTCCAGGTTGGAAAGTTTTCTTCACCCCGCCAACGTCGATTGTAACCGGGCCAAAAGGAGAGCCACTGGCGAAGACGCATCGACCCTGAGATTTTGCATAGAGTGTGATTGATGTGTGCGTGTGTGTGTGAGAGAGAGAGAGAGAATAAAACAGAACCTATTAAGACCTCGAAGAAATGGATCCAGTAGTGAATAGTCGCATAAAGGTTCCTCTTGACATGTACCTGTGTTTATCCACAACAAAAAAAGTTGCACGGACGAGAAATTGTGCGTGTACATGGCAGTACCTGGCCAGAAGTAGTATGCTTGGGAGTATTTTTTTAAACGTGCACGAAACACGAGTGCTGTAGAAGAGGTATACCTCATAACGTGCAGGATCCACGGCACGCAAGAAGTCGGAGACCATGATCGTGAGACTTGAAGTATCATAAAATCAAACGAGGGCTTAACAGGTCAGGCCTAGAAACCAGTCGAGAGACAGCAAATTACTGCTTACATATACACACATGCACACACCTTAGGATACGATTTATTGATAAGTATTCTAAAATATTCCGGAGCGGGTAGATTCCGTTGGAGGGTTTTGAAAGAAAAGCACACAAAATCACAATTTACACGAGATGTGACCAGGAATGTCGGCTTCCTTGTTTCGCTTGTTTGCTCAGCAATCTATAAATCACCTTGGTCTAATTCTTTTTATCATAGGCTCAATTCAATCAATAAAATGTTGGGATGATAACCTACGACACTCAGATACTGTATCGATTGGGTGACACGTAGAGCATACCACTGGGTAAACAAAACTTAACGTGTATGAGGAAATTGACATTGTGACTTGAAAAACTCGGCTGTGGTAAGCTATGATTGGTTTCCTGACTCGAATAATCAATCAGACAGCGCTTTTGTGCACTGACATAGATCCGCGTTCACCAGGTGCTCAAAACTAAGTTATGTCAACAATTTTTAATCCAAACTAGAACGACCAGCTTTTAGCCACCTCACGAACAGCAAACTGGCCAGTTTGACTACAAACATTCAAGCAATCGTTTTTTGGCAACCGTGTGTCGCAAAATCCCAACAGAAAGTGGAAATTCTGGAAATTATGCATTCTACCAGGTTTTTCAATAGTTCTAACCTAACGAGACTATCGAATGCTAGGAAAAGAAACAACATGCCCATTGAAACAGCCCAATTTGAGCGTGAATACAGAATCATAAAGTTCTGGAAAAAAATTCTGCAAAAATGGCACTAATTTACACTATCCACGTTCGAAAACCCTGTAGAATCTGACTATGAACTATTTATAGCACTTTGGAGCAGATGGATTACGGGAAAATCGAACTCCGGTAAGGGTAGATCAATGCGCATCATTCTCATGTCCAAAAATAAATCCAATAAATGTCGATCTATTGCATGTATATCCATCGTGCTATATATATATATATATATCATCGAAAATTTAGATATTTAAAACGAGTATCGAACAAGGACAATATTTAGGCAAAAATCATTTTTACTGTTTGGACAGCATCAATAGACGGTAAGGTTGTGGGTTTGGGTGAAGTTATGAAATTTATCTGACGGACATGCTCTGAAAAATCAAATCGAATTTTTGTTTCGTCCTTAAAACATTCCAGCTCAACTAGGGAAACATTTTCGTACCGTTTGTGTCATGACTAAAGATCCACATCAGCATCTGGATCAAAATAAAAATCCGGAATGCTGTACACAGTGATTGGCTGGTGTCGTAATTTCAGTCGTCGATAGCCGTGAAGTGAGAAGCGCCATTCGGCACAACAGCTCATGCCTCGTCTCGTCTTCATTAGATTCTTTTTGTACAATATCTATGGCTATAGAAAATTCTTTGTCAATTAGTGCTATCTTCCGGATAACATGACTGTTGGTTGAATCATTGATGGGCGCGTGAGAATCGAAGTTAAGTTAAGCATACTGAGATATGCTGACTGAAAACATCAAGAAGGGGGAAATATATTAGTTCAGTTCAGTTTGTACAACCATCAGTCCTGTGCCAACGTGCACTGGCTATTCAAGGAGAAGAAAAGAATGAAGAATAGCGAAAGACTGACCGCGAAGGGATAAGTTGAGCAGCTGTTCAGAAGAGAAAAGACTTCGGATGCAAGAGCGCCAAGGACCGCGACACTGAACCACACCACCCACCGTCTCCGACCATCTCGTGGACCCCAACCCGATAGTCTAAGCGTACCTGTACGGGCCAGGCCGCTGGTTAAAGTATTCATATATTTGTGCCATGTTATCGATGTGCCACCTCCAACCACCTCCCAGCTGTTGCGTGCCTCAGAGAATAGCGTACGAGATAGTTATTCGATGGGCATGCGCAAAACATGTCCCAACCACATAACCTATTCTGATTCGGTGCCTGTCCCAAAGGGTAAACCCTAAGACCCAGAAAACAATGTATATTAATAGGAACCGATGTCCAACAAGTAACGAAAAAAAAACTTAATTGCACAGAGATATCTAGCCTTCGTATGCTGTGAGTCGGGATAGAAGGACTTTGGACATTCATAAAAAAGTTCAACAGCCAACAGATTGAAAAACAGCAAGATACGCGACGAAAAATTCCGATGGGCCAACCAAAACAAAATGGGTAACATTTAGATTAATACGAGTGTGCATGGATGATGAGTGCGGTTATGAACCATAACGGTGATTTGTGGACAATTTACGTCGGTTACTCAAGGACGAACTTCAAAAAGAGGTCCTATGATCCTAATTTTTCCATTTTGAGAGAACAAAATCATCCCTTGAAAGCGATCGTGTAATTCTGGAGTAACTTAGTTCTTTCATCCAGACACGAGATTACAAACAATAGAAATAGGGTATAGTTCGAAAAAGATGTTAAGAGAAAGGAACAAGGGTAACAACCAAAATGGATACTAGGATTTTTTTGCGTGTGGCTCAGTTTCATATCATGAGCAGAATGCGCAAAATGCTATAAGCCCCACTTCTTTTAGTATGAAACATGTGATGAAATTTTGTGTGCTGAAAAGTTGTCCATATTGGATGGACATAATGTTCAAACAAAACGAAACTGAATCGAATGATCATATAAGAATGTGCCTGACTGGTTCCAAATGCTGAACCCCAATCAGGATGAGTTAACAGGATAGCAATCTGGTTTCGAAATACAGTGGTTTCAGCGCTGATGTCCCGTAATTCATCCAAGAAGACAGACTTCAGTTCATTGGTAATGTTGAAGACCCTCCCATGCGTATATGGATGCCCGGATAATAGTTTTAATTTCAATTTTTACGACCATAACCCTTGCACCAAGATGCTCCGGTTTTTGCGATTATTTCGCATCACTATCTACTCAACATAGAATGAATAAAACGGGAAACAGTGAAAGATGGACTGCAAAATAATAAAATGAAGAAGTATATAAAAAGATTTCGAGTGCAAGAATGTCACTGATTGCGGCATTGAGCCACATCACCTATTTACTTGGGGATATCCCGTGGATCTCAACCTGTCAGTTTAACTGGACCCACAGTGATAATGATCCCAAACAGTGGGTTTCATATCTGGAATGACGCTGTGCCAGTTATGAAGCTTCCGTACAGCAAACACATTATAACGAGATCTTCTAGGAGTCATTGGTCACTTTTTGGGAGGTTACATCCCACACCCCCACAGAAATTAACTTTCAATTCGAAATAAAAAAAGTCAGAACACTTGTACATGGTGCTTACAGACAACCCGCACGTGTGTCAGCCCAAGAGAAGCGTATACAGCTGAATTCTAGCATGTGCAAACACCTCTGGAATTTACATATTACCAACACTACAAGATGCTTTAGAAGACTGGTCCGCATTTGCATTAGTGACAATGTGTAGATTGCAGTAGTTGTTGCACACGTCATATGTGGGGTCAAAAGCATTTCGCGTGCTTTACCTCTTAGTCATACCAACTGAGGCGGAGTCGGGCGGCACCGGTGTTGTACGTGCCACTGGCAAGTATTGTGATTTTGAATAGTGAGGTGGAAACCAAAGTGACAACAGCTGAATGTGAGGAACACCTTATGATGCCCTGACAACAAGGAATTACGTTGTGTCATGACCCAAGACAATAAAAACAACTTTAGTTTGTGCTTTTCTGTTCGTAACTTCTCTCGGTTGATGCTGTTTTCACAATTACCACACATGTCTACCGTAGGTGCATTCGTGTCTCGATTGGTTCATCCGTTCTGTGCTGGTGACTCATACATCTGCAACTGGCTTTGTTTGCCTGTTCGAGGTGGACCGACCGATGACCCTCGATTTGTGTGCCATTTCATCTGTTAGGTGAATTTTCAAACAATACAAATAAGCACCTTCTGTGGTCAATCGATGTGGACCAGTACCGATTTATACATACACATGGAATGTAGCTATTTGGGCGTTTTAATTGCCCGTAAATGCTTCAGCAACATCATTACCCGTTTTGGGTTGACGAGGGGCACCGTTTCACGTAAGTCATGTGTTGACGGGCGAACCAAGGAGGCTAGTGATTCGGGGGCTAACAAAACAGAACATCATCTTCCATTGTTGATCGCCCAATCGTCGACATCTCGCGTATTGTGTATCGGCTACAACCATATCCAATCCCGATTTCAGGTGGGGCCGTTTCAGTTTTTAATCGTTCGCGAGTTAGCATGAATTTCGGCCGAGTCAATTAGTCGGGCCGACTTAAACAGTCAGGCGTTTGACCGGTTTTTCGGAAATTGGTTGTGTCCACTTTCGGTCTCATGCTGACTAACCATGTGATTGAACGGAACTGAAAAAAAACCCGCATCACAAACCCACAGATAAATGAAAACTATGTGGATTGAGAATTGCTAAATTCATCGTAAGTCACGGAACCTGATCAGTGAAATAGGATAGGAATAATGACAAACAATAAAACATACCACATAATGTGCCGTGACAGGTAAAATAAAAGTGACAGTCCGTAGTAACGGTCTCATTGCACTATTAGTGGCGATACCGTCGCTCTCAAAACTCCACCATGGAATAGGACTGAAATCAAGGTTCAGGAGAAGTATGCTTCCATTGGTAATGTTTCCAGGTTTGAACTCAAAACAAGTTTCATTTAATCAAACCTTTACTCCATATTCTCCCAAGCTGTTTTCCAAAGACTGATTTGGAATGCTTCTTACTGGCAATTCTTCAAAAAGGAGCAATCTGGTGCCACATCTCGGTCGTTCCTCGTTTCCGGTACCCTGGTAACACCTTTATCTTCATCCTCTTGTTAACGCCACTGTCTAATTGCCCCACGCACGTACCCGGGTCATCAAGAACAAGTTAAAAACCCACCGTATTCATTGATCTATGGTTAACGAGGCCCAGTGACAGCATGTTCCCGTAGGGCGATGCCTCTTTGTGATTCTCGCCTCAATATCCAACACCAGGGAAGCTTAGCGTAGCTGTTTCATTCTTATTAGAAACCAAGAGCAACGCATAAATGTTATGCCCCAAGTGGGCTCGAATCATAGATGTTGTGCGATGAAGTAGTCCATCACAGGAGCAATGGTCTGCGACGCGCAAAAGCCGATGACGAATAAGGATGGTGCTATAGTGCACAGTGCTGATGTTGTGTAAACCACTGAGAGCCACGCCAGATGGCTTAGCGGCTAAGATGTCCAACTCATATGCGCTGATTACAGAATCGAATCCCAGCAAGTGAACCATTGGCGGTATCTAACAGCAATGAAACAGAAACGCCAAAGCTTCTATTTTTTAGAATGAAGGTTTGAGAATTCACAATGAATGGCCACTAATTCAAAAGATCGTATGCGTTTCCAAGGCAGACGGTAAAAAAATTAACCTAGTTAACGATCTTTCCATTGTGATCGAAGGTTAATAAGAGTAAATCGAAGTGTCGATATCTCGCCAACTTTGTCTTCTTTTCTGACGAATTGGATAAGAGGGGCACAATGCTTCAGCTTTCTCAAGCAAAGATTTCCCGTTTTCTTCACAACTGGACCCGATCGGCTGTTGCCGCTATGCTGTAAAACCGCTATTGAACAGACACGGATAGAAATTTACAACAAATGTATTCATTCGGCTTGATGTTCCATGTGGTTTGCAAAATTGCTAATAAAGGAGAAACCAAAAGTGAACACAATCAACTTAATACGCATATCGACGAGTCATGTACCAAGATCACTCAGCACAAATAGATTCAGCATTGTTTCGTAGTTCCTATCCAAAATTTGAGTTTGTCATGCTCATAAAAATTTAAGAACTGCGGATCGACTTTTGTGAAAACAAGAACGAAAATCATGGAAAAATTACGGAGTGTGCTATCACGAATATATAAGATGTCAACTATCCGAACCGGACAGGTACATAATGTCACGTCATTCGTCTAAGCAGGCGCAGATTGCAGTCCTCTGACTGGGTCTAACTTTAGCATCCCACCAAAAAAGTCAAATCAACTACAGACACAGGTGCAATTCGAAAATCTCTACGATCAATTGAAACTTCTTCCGCCTACCTCATTCGAAAAGGCCCGCTAGGTTCAAAACAAAACTGATCGACATTTGACATTCATATTTCTCAGCATCAAAACAACAACAGGACGATATCAGATAATTAGCAAACTAAAACTGATGTTGTAGAGCAAACTTCTCAAGTCAGACGGTGGCTTCGGGGTTGTGACTCCATTCAAGGAGGATCACACGAATAAAATGAACCAAATATTGGTGGACTCCAGCAAATTTCAGGTGAAAAGATCGGCAGATAACAATCAAATTACGGAAGGTTTAATTCCGCACAAACTTTAGATCTAACACCATCGCATCGCTACATCTACGAAGCCCAGTGCAATTGAATAAAACCCATGGGAGCGGAGACACTATTTGCGAGATGTGCACCAAGGATTCACAAAAAAGGGCGGGTGCAATTAATACCCATTCAGTGTATTCAAAATTCACCATGACACAAGCTTGTTGGTTGACATTTTAGACCCGAATCAACAATCGTTGAATCCATACTGTGAGATTTGTCCGAAGTGGTGCAACCGCCTGAAGTTGTCCTGAACCCACACAAAATGTTCGCCATCGATGTTCGTCTAGGTCTTTCACCAACGTTCCTTTGGATGGGACAGAAAGCTTTTTATACGACTACGTTTCCTCTTTGGATATGCTTCTCCGCATTCCTTTGGATTATTTGAAATAACATCATTTTATGTAAGAATAATATCCGATTTCATTTTGAAGGAACTTCCCATAGAAAAGTTGATGGTGTAGCGATAGGTAGTTCCCTTGATCACATTTTGGGTGATGAATTTTGTCAATGATTGAGATGAGAATGAGCCGTACACTGGCCCAGATTGTTTTACGCAGGAGATACGTCTATAGAGTTTAGGTATTTCAAAACTGTTGTACACTTTTCCAATTTCATTCATCCGCATCTTTGTCTCAATTGCAGACGAGGAGAACAAATGCTCAAATTTTTTAAATATCGGAATTATGGAAAGATCGGATGGGACACTACGAGGGTTTATCAACAGAAAAGCTAGATGTTGGAGGCAATATCGGGATGTTTCAAGTTTCGCTCCCATACCATATAAGGGAGGCCCCGTGAGAAGCCTCTATCATCGAGACCGAAATATCAATTCAACAGGTTATGCTCAAGAGAAGGGAGAATCGTTTTCTAGAAATATTGAGACAAAAAGGTTGCCCGGGCAATTTTTCTGGAGTACATAGACGAAACACTCCAAAGTGGTCTGTCTAATTAGTACATAAAAGTTGGTTTTTCTTAAGGTGCGATCCAAAAATGATCATATGCATAACGATCTACAATGAAAACTCAAGTCTGCTTTCGGTAGAACTTTTTTAACCACACAGCTCCAGTTGCTTCCAGCAACCAGAAGGAGTGATCCAGATAGGCCTCGAACGAAGTGACCTGAAAACTCTTGGGCTCCCATGTTGGTTACCAGTTCACCTGCACCTGTGATGACACGTAAACTGGCAGGACAAACCGGTAACTATCACCATGGATGTCAGAGCACATCCCTAAGTGGTTGGTGAAGTCGATGATGTAAGGTAAAAGTGATAGTTATCTCGGTTAGCTTTCTACCTCCTTCTTTCAAACCGCTGTTGCTGTTTGGGAGCATAATGCCACCGTGCATATATATATATATATATATATATATATATATATATATATATACATAAAAGAGTCTCAGTCTGGATCGAAACCTTACAATAAACATTTTACAGTTTAGTGTACGCTTTCAGACTTATTCTCCATATATATATATATATATGAATACATATAAGTATCGCAATCAATATATCATTAACGGCTACTATTTTCGAAATGGCACGGTTTCCAACAGTGCTAATTTGGCAGCTGGTATCGGTTGCAGATGGAAGACAACAATGAGGGATAGTTTTTGTAGAGTGATTGGCAGATGGCATTTACCTAATGAGTAGAAGAAGGAAAAAAATTTTCAACCACATTACTTGCAATTTGCCCTGGGGATGGTCAAGAGGTAAAAAGAGGTAGAAGATTGGTGGATTTGGGCGAAAAAATAGTGTATGGCTAGGGCAAATATTGACGTTTGATAAAGAAGAATGAATCAATAGAGAAGGACTAATGAAACTGGCTTCCAAAGCCGACAATTCGACTTAAACGACGAATGTTAGTGCGAAGTTTTATTTGAACAGAGCAATTCCGCAAACAATGTGCGGTTGAACGAAAGCGGTCATCCATATGATTTGTGTACTTTTTGAGCAAGTGTCGAGGACAGAGACGGTAATGAATTCCGGAGACCTGAGACAGCGTGACAGTAAGGCTATGCATGTTACAGTTAGATTGGTCATCGGCTTTCACTGGGACTCTCCATCTTCCTGATTTGGGCCCAGTGGATGAGAACTGTCGACGTCCAGAGACATTTTATGATATGGCTCAACTAAAGTCGTAGGAGCAAATGTTGTACGGTCTGCCCGTTTAGCGTCTAATGCCCCAGTAATGAACAGAAGCAAAAAACAACGAGGTTTCTATTTTCTCGTTATGAATTATTTTATCACATCTTTTTCGTTGCACAGGGGGCGATTGGAGATGATGAGTGACCCGAAGAAAATATCTTCATATATAGCCTTACCATGACGCCAACAATTACACGTGCGTGACTGCGGATTCGTTGAATGGAGCTATGTTGTAATCAACACCGCTCTACAGTGTCTGCTATATTAACTGTTAAATGTGGCGACCGTGAAGAACAAAGACTATCGGGAAAATGAATAATGTGCATCCTATCTGCTGGGCTCGTGGAAATGTGCAATGACTCGTCGTAGGCAATAGATCTCAGTGAAGTAAGCGGATATCATGCGCAGTCTTTGGAGATGGTATAGTAGACAGCTGTACAGTTTGTTGTCAGTCGTTCTGCTCTTTTCGAGCTAGACATCTGTAATCAAGACGCATGGATGAAAAAAACCAAATGACGTTCAGAATGCATTCACGCAGAACGCATTTGGACTGGCGTGACCAGACTGTCAACTAGTGTGCTCTCCGCCCTTGTTTCGCATCCACTCAGACAACACAGCGTCCCGTGGGAGGATTTCAGGGCGATCATTGTGTATCTTATAATGATATGATGATTACATCCATAAGTTTTTTAAAAACAAACCTAACTACCACCGGTTGCTATTTATCGTACGGACGTTGATTGCTAGTATCGGTGATAATTGTTAATAGCTCCAATAAATAACCTTCCGCGGACCTTCACTTGTTTTCTCTCTCTCAGTCAGGGGTAGCATCAAGTCTTAGGACATTGGCTGTAAACAACGGTCGATTATTCAGTTGGTGAGTTAAATAGTACTACATCATTTTTCCAAAATGGTGATAAGGTGTGCGAAATAACTCGTTTCGAGTTGAGCTTGGAGCGTTGCGAAAACAGTTGAAGTACACACATATTGCGGTGGAACAGAGAGACTAAATGTGGCATAAGAGTTACCCGCCTCCTATAGCTCCATAGCCGTGACATTTTCGCAGTCGACATATAGTCTGCCAGGTTCTAAAAACCATAAGATCAAGCAAGGTCCAAGGTTTTAATTTAAATAGTTCTTATTAATACCACACAGTGATTCAAGCTGCACTCAACCCACGGTGTGTTGTGATAACCATCAGATTGTCAATAAACCGTTTACAATAAACGCTTTCTCTAATGTCGAATCAAGAGCATTAGTGAATGGTTCTTTTGCAGCGAAAAGCTGAATCACCATAGCGGTTATCGGGTGGTGTGAATATATTGAAATAGCGCATAAAGTTCTTGGAATTTGGTTTAAAACACCATTCATTTTATAATTTGCAGGCTTGGTCAAATATGTCCTTCGGAAGATTGCTGTCCAAACATTATATGTTGTTTGCTTTCACAAACTAAATGATCACTGTTTAATCATTAGCTCGGCATGAAGTTGTGGAAGACCTGAAATTGCGGAAAAGTATGCAATGTGAAATTTTAGTTGCGTGATCGAACTGATTTTTCTCTGGAGGATGTCGTATCCATTTTAATGATGGACCTGTAGTAAAATCAATCGATGAACATGAGAGAGAGAGAGAGAGAAACAACAACGCCGTTTTGGCACCAGTTACAGCACTGCAAACACATGAAATCGCCCGAGAGAGCCAAATAAGAGTATATTTAAACACTGTATCGACGGTACTCTCCGCAAGGCTTTCCTTTAATCGGTTTAATGTTTTTCGGTAGTTCGACAATTGAAAGTGATATCAAAGATAAAAAAACAATCAAATAATGTACCGAGTGTAAACTTTGGCGTTAATTTTTCTACCAAATCTAATGCAATTCATCAAATATCCCTTGATGAGATTTGGCGAAATATGTTCCAGATGTGATCTGTATGACATTACTTTGTTGGATTTGCCACTCGGAAATCTGTAACAGCTATACTAGTTTTATTAATATTTTGGAATTGTGTCAAAACTATAAGAAACTGTCATTTACCTAGCGTATTCAAATCACATTCACATAGTTCCTAAATGCGATCCGCTTTGTATGGGCATATTTGCACGCACGTGGCTTAAGGTGTTCCCATTATCTGTGCATTATCTTAATTTAAGATCTGAGACACGCTTGCAACAGCTTGTGAAGTTGAGAGAAATCACAAGCCAATTTCGAATATCCTCGATATAAATCTGAATAATTTTCACGAGATTCCGAAGTGCGATTCAAATGTTGAGGACAAGCTGATCGTACTTTGCGAGTATTTGCATTCAAAACCTATAGTACATTAAACACTTTCCACGATCGCATCGATTATCCAATAATTTTACTTGGGATCATGGCTGTCTGATCGACTTACTGTGCAACCGATCAATTTGATCTGAACAACCGCTTATTTCTGAATGTCTTTGGATGTTGGAACGGAATTCAAAATGGACAAGAAGTACCAATCAAACCGAGTTCACTGTGCTTTTGTTTTTTTCAGCTTGTTCGGGTACTAAGAAAACATGTAGTCGACCAACGGATGAAAAAGTTTTAGACGGTCAAAGCAGGTGGACTGGGATCAATATTTTCGCAAGATTGGTTGCTAGACGGACTAGGAGGACCAACTACCCAGAAAACGCCAACCAGCAATGACTCGGTTAATACAATCCAATGAATCCTAAACAAGCCATTTTTCTAGAAATAGAAAATAGTATTTTGGGACAATGAAGCGGCAACATGTTTCGAATTCTCGATTAAGTATCATTTAACGCGCGGCCAATGGCTGATTTTGTTTTAGGGAATGCTCACAAGGCATATTAATGGACATGTCACGCTAGGGAAAAAACTCATTCGTACGCAAACGGAGACAAGGCCATAACAGTGAGTAGAAGTGACTCACCTCGGTCACCGTGTACGCTTCTTCAGCTGTGCATTCAGATTTTGATGTGGGATTGCTCAAGGCGAAAATAATCGGCCGTTCGCAGTTCTTACCAACTTGTTCCAAAACCGAGTGCGTGAACAGACCATGCACACCAGAAGCGCCTGCCAACAGATTAACAGGGAAGAAACGGGCACCATTGGAACACGGTCATCGGATGGGATGACACACTATTTAAAGACAACAGTTCATGCATATTGATCATGAGTGTTCGTTACCAAATAAGCTTTGGCCAAGTTGGTTCGTCCAGGTTATCATTGATGCAACACAAAAATATTGGTCAAACACCGAATGAGTGGAGTAATTCATAACGAACTATCATCTTATCAGCTAGAATGCGATCATACTCAGCTACCAGTGAGATGAGGAAGAGGAGGAGTAGAGTTTGTTCACACATGTTGATAAACAATTCCATAATTCAGCCAAGGTAAATAGGATTAGTCAAGAAAAAAAAAGCCTTCAACGACCGATATCCATGTGATCATTCGGAAAAAAAATCCGGGGATGAGTAGTAGTGCAATGTAAACTGAAAATACACGCGCCTTGGAAGTCAATACACAAAAACATATTAGTCAGACCAAAAAAACAGAGCGATACAAATTTATGAAAAGCAACAATCAGCTAGAAAATAATTTATTTAATGTTCAGATATAAAGCACGATATATTCTACTGGTCTGAGGAACAAAGCATCAACAACTCTCAAAAGTTGATCCAGTATCGATTAATCGTCAGAATGTTGATGTAACTACCTGCATCTAGAGTGCATCGATGTCCAGTCTAGGTTCACAAGTTAGCCAAATGACAAGACGGTTAAACGCCCATAGCAGCTTTGAGGATACTACTTCTGATTCTACACCATGTTCCGCGTTGATTTGAAACCGGATCAGAATTATTGGAATTCATGTCAAAAATATTCGGAACTCATTAAGAAAATGTCTTCCATGAAACCTAACGAAAAGACAGTTGCTCGCAGATCGCGGAGGAATACATTGGTAATCTGTGCACCTTGCAGTAGGCACGCACAAATGTGCCCGTGTAAAATGGATCGGGTTTCAGACCGATGCAAATGAGATTTCAATAATCCAATCGAATGACATTCACAAATGGTTCTGACACAATCCCGAATATTTTTGACGTAATTACGAAATCATATTGAGAATGGTATAAGCCGAAAGCTCTCCCTAAATTACCAATGGGGGTTTGGTGGGCGAAATGAAATATAACAGACAGTGAAATTAGGGTAGTTTGATCAGCCCACGTTGTCGAAAATAGTCAGCTGAGTTCATAGTCTTATTATTATTATTATTATTATTATTATTATTATTATTATTATTATTATTCCTATTGCTCATGAAATTCACTCCAAACACTGACTGAAGTGCCTTTGTAATGTCCTCTGTGAGCTACAGAAGCTGATTTGAACAAGATTTACAGGTGGATTCGGAATAAGAAACGTGAAACCGTTAGCCTTATCGTCCGGGAAAAAAATTGCACAGTAAAAAAAAACGAAAACTTACCAATGATAGCCGTCACTTTGTACTTTTTCACAATCTCAACCAGATCTCGCATCGGTTCGACATTGTGAGCAAATATTTGGTTGTGTTCGGTCACAGAGCCCTCCGGACGATTCTATCATTCGAACGATGAGATAAATAAAACAGCAGTAAAATATCTAGGATACTAGGGATATTTACTAATTTATTGGGAAGGGAAGAGTGTAACGTGAATAAGACAGGCTTTGCATCAGTTGAGTCACGTTTTTTAGGTTTGCCTGGATCTGGGAAAATTTGAATAAGGATATTGGGGAAAATTTCTGCATAAAGCTTAAGAACAGAAGCGGTTAGTTACCTTAGTAGCAAGCTAAGGAAAAATTTGCGTTCACTCTTCACATCTGAGAATTAGTCCGTGGTCTTGCACTGAGCTACTCGGATACCACAACCACGTGACAGTGGGTCAACAAATCAGAACAAATGAGAAAAATCAGAATTCAACCGTTCGGAATGTGAGTACAATTAAACGCCTAAGAGTCAAAGCATGCTTTACAAATATCTGACCAGTTTAGTGATTCTTGGAATCTGTCAAGGTCCCTCACGTTGAGATAATCTCCGAAGTATTTCCCCAGTGAAGCAAACGACATTGCTATGTAAGATTCAAATAGTGTGCAGAATTGTCAGACGATATATATATATATATATATATATATATATATATATATATATATATATATATATATAATGCAAATTTGCCAACAGATTAAGTGCCATGGGACCAGTGAATAAGGATAAAGAGAAAAGACAAAAGAACACTATGTTGACTTTGCCCCTCATATGCCTTCTCTTCAGCGGCTACTCATGGTTCGTTTGGTTTAGAAAATGCGCAGTGTTGTGCTTCTGGATTGAGACCAATGTAAGCTGTTAGTATTCTTCAACCGCCTCAATGACTCTGTAGCTATTTTTGAGATATGTTTTGCACTTTTGAAGAATAAAGTGCTCCTGTGAGACTTGGCCAACTTGAAGTCGAACTTTATCCCTGCAAAAGAAGCATAAGGTAAAGTACATACGATTCTTTACTTGAGCAGTTATATCTCACCAGAAGTCACGCATACAGAAGGCACAGTAAGGTGTTACCAATGAGGCATCCGTGGTGCCGAGAAGACATTCGTTTATCGATCAAAAGTCGAACATATACAGCAGCAGTAAGATCTATGCTAATGTTGGACTAAGTAACCCTGCCATTGCGGAAAAAAGATGCACGAAAACTGTTAGTATTTCAACCTCGTTGCCTTGATAGTGTTGCTGGAATATGGCAGGTCCACTGTCCACGAAGTGGTTGGACACACTAAATGATATGGCCAAGCAGAATAGTCGGCAGACTTTCCTCCATTTAAAATCATTCTTCATATCAATAAGCCATTGTACACACTGGTCTTTGTTCAGTTTGCTCCTGCTTAGTTCGTATTGCGAGGTAAGAACCCAAACCGGAGCACCTCAATGAGCTGATCAAAGTGCTTAAGAGGTTTCAATCGGTTACCATAGAGACCTTAGAGTCTAACCCTAAGATTACGTTCTGAATAACGATTAAAAAATGGAATATAAACCTGGCAATAAGAAAAGCACCTGTATGAACTATATGATGTTCAATGCTGCTGAAGATAGAAAATAAGCATAGCATGATGTACACGACATGGTGGATTCCATAATTTGACAGCGGTGGCACAAGACCATGTTCCAAAAGGAATAAAATCTTACCGCTACTAGTAGACCATCCTTATCAAACATGTAGATGCGTTTGAGAGCCTCTTCTTCAGACAAACCGGTACATTCCAGTGAGGTTTTCAGAAGTTCAGCAATACCTGTGGCAGCCTGTTTTAAAAGGCATAAAAAGCTTTAGTCAACCATCCGGTTACGAACAAAACAACACGAACTAACAAAGATTGTTCAAAACTATTTGAACTGGTATTCTGGGGCTTCCGTGGGACTAGCATTTACAGGAGAGATAAAGTTCACGGAGCCGGTTTGGCTCTTTACTGCATACATTTTGGTTAGATTTAAGAAAATTGGCTAGTTCTCCACAGTTCTGAGTGCAAGTGAATCTCGTAGATCAGATGTGATAGTAACAATAACGACAACAATGACCATCAGCTGCCATAGTAACTAAATAACTGTACACTACTTCGGGGTAGGAGAGAGTGGAACCAACTTCTAGGCTTCTGACCTCTTTTCGAATCATCTTGATCAGCGTGCTCGGAGTTTTGTTCGCAAACCTTTGATTACCAGTCTGAGTTACATTACCTACCTGGTGACGTTATCACAAGGCTGACGATGGAACGCTCGTGATCGAAACAGCGATCTCTGCAATCAGAATGCTTCGGAAATGTGACGCAATCGCGAGAGGAACAAAAAGTCTCGAAAAAATGGATAAGGGGGATGAGGTCAATAGTCTTTCCGTGAAAGCGACCAGCGTATCAAAAGATCCCAATTCCTATGATCTCTGAGTTCAAACCGATCTTACTGGAAAGTGAGTAAGTGTATAAAAGTGAATGTTTAGATGGTCACACGGTTTGTTTTACCATTTGGGTCTGTCTGGCTCACTTCATTAAGATACGGCATCTCCTTTTGGCCAAAGGTTAATGAGACGGATGCCGATAAACGGAATCAGCGAAGCCAGCAAGGTGGCCCAACATATGCAGTCACTGTCTAAAAATTGTCAATCCTTACCATGAATTCAGGTGCAGCCGGCGTTCAAAATTCTCGCATCTGCTTTACATTGGCCTTCTTCATTCAACCACTGAATGTGAAAATAATCCGCCAGTAACATATTTTCGATTTTCTTCCTTAGTGTTACATATTTTCACGTTCGCCAATAAAAAAAACTGCGATGGTTTTGACGCATCAGATACACGGTACAGCGCTGATGTAATATAGGATTTTTAACGAGTACACATAAAATAAACACCACAGAAAAGTCACATGGTTTCGTGCCTCCTCTGGTCCAGAAACTGTACCATACGGCTAAATGCCATCTGACATGCAACCTCAGTAAGCAATCGTACAAGCAACAGGGAATACCCCGGATAAGGTGGATACTTTAGGGGTGACGGCGTTTTTAAATGAACAAAAAATACACAAAACGAAACCCAATGAAAACAATGTCGTCATATGGACATACATTGTGTGACAAAAGTATAAAACTATCCTCATCTATCCATATATTTCTGATTCTGCATTTTATGCCCAAACAAAATCCGATCGAAACCGTCAAATACAAGATACAGCAGATCACATCGAATTCCAAAGAAAAATCACATATTGTCCGCAATTTAGAACATAAAACGTGAGAAAATGATGACAAATGCATGGGAATCTTCCCCTCCTTTAATCCTATATTTGTCACTTAACATCCAATGGAACTGTCATTTGCTTCAGCGCCTGGGTACATCGTTTCCGTTACAAAATTTGTGACTGTTCCACGGGAAATACTCGCCTATTCTCGTTTATGAGCGATTGATT
This sequence comes from Fasciolopsis buskii, assembly GCA_008360955.1. Lineage (NCBI taxonomy): Eukaryota > Metazoa > Platyhelminthes > Trematoda > Plagiorchiida > Fasciolidae > Fasciolopsis > Fasciolopsis buskii. The sequence continues at coordinate 232,544 of LUCM01000451.1, read as the reverse complement.
CGCTTTCTAACCGATAAGCCATGGAATGCCAGAACACGAAATGGTCCATCATCGCCATCAACTCTTGTCATTAGGAAACCCTGGGAGTGTTTTACAACTATTGCATCCTCATTAGGAATCACCAACAGTGAATATTCACTGTGTGAGAACAGAGACCGGAACCCGAGACGAACGATCGTGATTCGAACGTCATTGGTGTTGAGCTTCTCGAGGAGGCACTGAATGGATCACTGAACTTCACCACAACATGACATCTATCCATCAGGTTGCTAAAACCATTCGTCGTAATTAAGCTGCATACAAGGAAGTTTCCTATCAAGTGGATCGATTATTGTGGAACCGCGACCTGAGACCAAGCGGAACCCGCAACTGATATCTGCTATATCATGCAATGAAGCAAGAGTCAGCCCAAGGAGATCAACAGGTATGACATCCGAAGCACGACCGTTCGTCCAGGGTCCGTGTCTCTGTTCGAGCGCGTTAAGTATTCACCACTGGTAATCTCCAATAGAGCTGAAATAACTTTACAACACCTCCAGGGTTTCTTAATGATGAATTCAGCGTTGATACCGAATGATGAATAAGTTCGAGTAATTAGGTACACTCCCAAAGGTTCACAATCAGATTTAGGCCTTGGCAGTGGACTGGCAGCAGCACGAGCTCGCGCATATACTGCGCAATTAGGTCGTAACAAGAATATAACATCTACATCACGGTACACAACGGCGAAGATGGTGTCAAGTAGGATCCGAGTTAAACGACAATCGTGGGACAATTAAGTAATTTTGAGTTTTGTAACGAAGAAATTGGCGAAAAAGAATCCTGAAAGAGACCATATTGCCAACCCATCCTTCCGATTACAAGTTCACCATTAAATTCCGCGGTACGATCACCTTGATGCACACACAGATCAGAGAACAGAATTTGACCATTAGTGGTGCCACGTTGTTTTTCTTCTTGTACTTCATTCTTTGGGATGAAAACGAATAACTGAACGAAAGATCGTTTGTAACACCATGTGGATTTCGTGTGCGTTGAGGGATAGAACACAGCAAGCCAAAGACGTAGAGGTACTTTGTGAACGTAACAGTTACATAAAACTTAATATGAAATCGGCGCTAGCATATGCTCGTGTTCATTTTGGGACTGTAACGCCATCCTAAACAGTGTAGGACAGTCCTGTGGAGTAATCTTGTCGGTGTTTCATTGTAGACAGGTTATGGAACGGGGCCACTCATAGTATAAGAAACTATAACACGGAGAGACCATGAAACCAGTGCACTGAAAATCGATTTGGCACAGAACCACATAAGATAAAGAAATAGGTAAAACGTTTTAACGAGACTCGTGACAGCTAATGACCGTCTACCACTGATGTCTCTCGATTTAGTCAGGGTTTTAATGAACGGAAGACTCTTTCGGGTCTAATAAGTAGAGAGAAACAAACTTTTTGAAATATTCGCAAATGATTCATAAAATGATAGGAGGAAAACGGTCTTCTAGGGCATACTGCGATTTGAGCGCTGACAAAAATATTCGAAGAAAACCTAGCAAAGGGAAACCAGTGAGCGCGTCCCCTTTATAATCCACTGGAACTCACATGCAATACTTTGTGGCTAAACTTGAATAAAAAGTCGCCAGAAAAACTGCCACTACTGAGATGTCCGCGGTTATTTAGCCTCAATTCGTAGATTTTCCGCCTTCATTCATGACATTTTAGTCCTATAGTCAAGCTGTCGCATAAAAACGTCCCACTGAAAATGATGCATCAAGATATCCAAGCGAGGTGTACAATCAACTTGTGTAAAATGTCGCCTTTTCGATAGGTCACAGTCTAGCAACGGCTGACCCTGTTCAACGGTGGGCTAGGCCATGAATCTACTCAACGGGGGAACAATTCATCAAGCACTTTAAAGTGAACAGTTTGTTAACCCTTGCATTAATGCGGTGCTCTCATTGATAAAAATGCCCAGTTTGGTAATTGAGAGGCGACAAATAAAAAACCAACGTTTTATCGGCTCATTCAACAATCCGACTCAGGAAACAACCTGACTACAAGGTTAAAATACCACAAACGCAGGTAATACCTTAGGACGCAAAATATACGGTTCAATGGTTAGTGATAAACTGTCGGATACGGAGACTGGATTTGGAAGTTTCAGTGCCTAATTCACAAATCCAGTTGGTTTGTTTGTCTCTACCTGTCTCTTACTACCAATCTCGACGCAGTGGTATTAGAGGAAGAAATAGGGACTTAGGAAAATTTGAGACTTGAATGAAGTACAGACCTACAAAAAATGAGCTTTTCAAAACCTCAATAGGGTGAGGACATTATGATCCCCGTAAGATGAATCACATACAAAAGATCTACTGTGTAACGAAACTTCAAGTACTGTTTACATACTACGTTCGCGACTGGAAGACAGCTTGCCAAATTACATGGCTTCATTCTGTGCATACCCGTCTACACGTTGCGGAACAGCACATACTGTGCGTATGACTGTGAGTTTATTCGACGTGCTCGTGAGCACTATCAGGCTTCGATGAACATCGGAGGGTCCCAAACCATTGCTGGCAATTTATTCGCAAACCTAATTTTGTAGAAATACTTAGTAAATGTGATCGAAGCGTTCGGACCAGCCAACAAAGCCCGAAGTACATTTTTGAGAATGTTGAAGTACGAGGTTCTACCTCCACCAAAGGCTATGCATTCACCCCTGTGAGTCTCAGTTAGGTGTTCAAAGACAGTTTGCACTTCAATTACTACTTTATTGGAAGTTGTCACGTCAAAGTCCCAGTCAGAAATATGAAATAAAGAAGGATACTAGATCAAGGTGGATGGCACAAAAGGTATCGTTTTTTAGGATAAAAATATTGTAATTCGATTCAACTGCTTATCATTAGCGTAAATGAATGATGCGAAATATAGGCCCAAATTTCAAAGTACTATGAAAGACAGAACGGCACAATCAAGATATCACTCACTTCTCCAGCACCCACAAATAAGAACACATTATCCTCAAGCTTTCGCCCAGTCAGGCGGTCAGCGGCGAGAAGACCGGCTACGGTCACAGCGGCAGTACCTGAATGGACAAAAAATGAACATGCGATTACAAAAAGGTGACGCACGACAGTTTGCATAATGTCTCCCAGATTTTTCTGATGCACCTGTGTGCATATGTACAGTGTGGCAAATGTGGTTGTTGTTGTTGTTGTTGTTAGTCAGCCAGTGAAATTTGGAGCTTAGGTTGTGTTGCTGTGACCAAACAGAAATGTCTACGGCGATCATTTGACTTGGTATACAAATTAATCAGCATGTGAGGGCGGGTTCAGTTTGCGTTTTTATACTTATTTGGGTTTTAACACGTTATATACAAGGTTGCTGTTCAGACTGTTGAGAACTAGGCACGACACGAACGAGCTGGACAAGGTAGGTGAACCCGGGGTTGATATGACCAATAACGAAACAGAGAGACGCGGCATACAGCAGGGCATAAACCGGGATCACAGACGTGAACCAGACTGAAGATGAAAATCTCTGACCGATTAAGCCGCAACATGGGCGATCCGAAAGCAACATTGTGGGCATGAATGATAGGACTTTTATGAGGGGATTTCATACCCTCCAAAGAAGACCAATGGGCACAACTGACTGGGACGGCCGCCGTTGTCAGATCGACTGGTCGGGCTGGCGAAAGAACCATTAACGAGTCTTTTTGCCTGACCAAAAGGTCAAATTTGGCGTCAAAATCACCAGTAGTGACCATAACGACTGTAGAACGCAGGCCATTCAATATCTGGGAGAAATCCTAGCAGAATTTTTCGACATCTTCAGGCAACACGTTGAACGATGATGATGAACATGTCTATTCAGGCATCAAACAGGATTTTATCACATACCAGTTAGCAAAGGACTTCAGATTACAGTTTGCAATGATAGAGGTCGGACTAGGCTAGCGAAACTAAAATGATGCTTTTGCCATCACAATGCAACTCAATTGATTAATGTCGAGGAGTCCAAAATTCGTCCGTAAATAGGTCAAGAACAAGCTGACGATCATGGTCCTCTCAGCTCGACAGTTAGTTGTGGAAGACGCACGCACCTTGGATATCGTCGTTGAATGTACAATAGTCGTTCCGATAACGATGCCACAATCGAAACGCGTTACGATTTCCGAAATCTTCAAACTGGACTAGACAGTCCCGACCGTATCTATCGAGGGAAAGGGGAAGAGTCAACGGAAATGGATCGCCCACACCGATATACTTGATTTGCAAGAGAGAAAGCATTTCTGCAACACAGTTAGAGTATCTGCCCAAAGATTCTTATTATATACGTGTGAAGCAACAAAACTAGAATGGAAGAGATCGTGGTACAATGTAAAGGGTGATGGACTGTATCGTAACCTGGTGTTTAAAATTACGGCTGAACATAATAACTAACACTAACTGTCCCTAATGAGAGTAAATCCAGAGAAAAAGAAAACAAGACCCACGATTACAGCGAAGGAGATAAGTGGAATGGAACTGAACAAGGAATTTACGAGAACATAGGTAAGTGGTAGCTGGACACGCCTAGATACGTTGAAAGAGGTAACGAAAGCGAATCGCGTATAGCGAGTCAGTGAGCTCGTAGGTAAGACTGAAAGCAATTTTAAAAAGTGCATAACTGAAGTCCAAATAAACACTAGATCAAAGTGATCCTAAAACGCTATTGGCTTGTTCATTGTCTACAAGCAGTTGCTGTTGGAACACTAGGGAGAAGATCTAGTCGTAAATCGTACAGGAAAGTTGAAAAAAGTATTATCCTGAGTGCGCCGAATGAAGACAGTCTGAGATGTATTGCCCGGATTTTAGGACCTAATAACAGTATACGCCGTTCTACTGCGAAAGAGGACTTTGAAAAGACCACGAAACGTGGAAAACATCCGTGGGAAGAGTTACGAAACTCATACCCACATTTCCTTCACATGGTGGATGATAATTCTGTTGTTTAGATTATATGAATATGAAGGTAGAAAAAACTGGTTTAACAGTTAGTACTCCAACAATTGACCGCTTGTTGGATGAACATGCTTATGCTAGGAAAACTGGGCCATACAATCATTTGGACGTAATCGGTCGGACATGAGGAGAAACGCGCTGATTTCAAGCTCGGGGTGAGAGATACAGCAAAATTATAATTACATATTATGGAAAAGAATTTACGCACTCAATGCTCACACTCATAAACGATCGAAAGTGGAAACGTTGTACTCGTAATCGGTTTACGAGTGTTAACCTCACTTTTTTGGCTTGTATACCGGTAATTCGAAACCTAAATAACAAGTATCAAACCAAATCAATTCGGTCTCATTCTAACGACATTTTTAGATGCCTAACGACGAAGCTGTCTTCACTTTCGTTAATGCGGCAGTCTATAGTAAAGATTGCGCAGACAGTTTTGCAACTAGGCACTCGTTTAAACAATCATCACGAGACAAAGGTTTTTCATTCCAACAGAAGCCTTCAGGAGATAGTAGTTTACGATCGAGGACCACCTATCGGAATGTCTCGTCAGTTTGTTGAAAGTGGGCGAAGGAATCCTGGTCAAAAATCATCGATGTCAACTAATAGAGGGCGCCTGCCACATAAAACTTCGAGGCTTTCGTCCAGTGTTCACTGAAATCGGTCTCCGAAAACGAAGTTAAAACACTATACTCTGACAGAACAGTTTTAAAACAGCACGAACATTCTAAAACCTTGTTTTGTTGTGCTTCGTATCCAGATTAAATGATCAAGATTCACGGCTAAAAACAATGAAGAAAGACCAAAATAAATATCAGGCGATGGCGGGGATTACAAAATATTTCAAAAGTTCACGAAATCAGCGCGCTTTTCTCCCTATATACCAAATTTTTTGATCACAGTCATTCTATCTTACTTTGAGCCATAGGTTATGGTTTGTTATTATAGAAATAGTGGGGACGAGCACTGTGAAACCGATGATTGCAATCGTGGAAAACAATTACGTGCGTTTTCGGTAAATGAGCGCAACATTTATTAGCCACTTATCCGTGTCAAATAGAAACACAGAGTTCATGAAATCAAGTAAGAGTATTAGCTAAGGAAATTGTGTGCATAACATTGTACCTTCATCACTACTTAGCTATGTGAACAGAACTAACAATTCTTTTTGTCATGGGTTCATTTGATTTTTTCTGTTCCGAACACTTTCATCGGCATTCTGGTAACAAAAACACCGATAGGCACCAACCAACATTTTACTCGAATAAAATAAACGGCGAATGAATTAAAAATAAATGCACAAAGCTATAAAAACAGTAAAACGAACGGTGAATTATCAATAATCTTGAATTGGTTGTGCCATGGCGCAAATGACAAAAATATTATCGTTTTCTTGGTACGGCACGGAGTGGTACGAAAAAAGGTTATTGGGTTCGCGTCGAATTTCCTGATAGATTATTCTGGACACAAATCTGAGGCACCAGATGTCGTATAAGAGCACGATAGAACAGACGCGATTGAGCGCTCTAGCGCAGCAGCACAAATGGGACTAAGCGGCGGTGCACCTTACATTGTAAGAGGGTGATGCGTAACCCCTGGATGCACAATGACAAAACATACAATCTGGCAGCACACTAACACAATTGATGTTGAAGACATAATGACACGGGCATTCAAGTTGACTTACGAGACCCTACCCGAGCCAGTGACCAAATAGTTTAGTCCACAAGGTAGCAGGACAACCTGAGAGTTAAGTAACCTACTGGGGATCAGTGACTGATTCCTTAGTTCATACGTCCAGCACACCCCTCTGCCAGACACCGACGAGCATGCAGTCGTATGCTTCATACGCCGGTCGTGGCTGATTTGAAATCAGAGTATAGCTATCCCCTCTAGGTTGATTACTAAAGAGCAGTTAACCTGGTGGAGATCGCCGAGGATCCGTCTTCGTCCCCACACTTGAGTGAACACCTCTGCCGTGAGAAGTCAGCTCGTGGAAGTTTTTCAGCGGCGGCTAGTTGAAACAGGGCGATAATTCGAGAGCATTTCCGAAAGCGTTTAGATTAAGTAGCCAAATCGGAACATGAGTCAATTAATCCCAGACACTGAAGCAGTTGGTAGCCCTCCGAAAATGAACACAATATAATTAACATGGTCATGTCCAGCCGGGTCGAGCAGCACGCGGGAAACTAAAAAAAATTGGCACATGTCATTCATGTATTGCACATAGTGCTTTAGTAGTTCAATCGGCCGGGTCGAGTAAAAAGCACCTTAGATTAGTCCATCTGAGCCCTAAATGATGTAATATATGCCCTTTCAAAAGTTATCATATTAAAATGAGATATGAATCAAAGTTGAGAACCCGCAAGTGCTATTTAAGAACGAAACCACGACTGGTTTGCTTGGAATGGGGTGCACCTAGTGTGGCAACTAATCTGACGAATGAATGACAAAGCTCCAACTTCCTCGAGTGCTAGTCCACGCACGTATCAAATATGAAATTGGGACAAGCTTGTAGCAATGCCTCGACAATCCTAACCAAGAAAAGACAGGGTAAATGGGAGTAGACCCATAGTAGATTGCAAACAGCTATCCGAAATCGACAGATCTTTGTGAAACCACTTGCTTATGTAATTTCACTAATCCAGTCAGCCCGATCGTGCATAAGTAGAGTAATATTGACCTTTTGTTGGCACCATCATGTTGTATCCTGCTGCTTAATGCGCGAAGCGTATACCTGTAGTCACTCATATACTAGTCATTCATGCGGTAACACACGTTCATGCTCTCGTCTCGGTTAGTCTGGGAATCCATCAGAAAGTAAAAGTTAAGAGTTCATCATTTCTTTCTGGTCTATCCGGTAACATAACCCAAGTTTTCATCAGTCTTATCTTTACTTTCCAGTAGTTAAGGCAGAGAAACAAACCGTTACGCATTATTAGTGGGAAGCGGATAGATGGAGCTGATGAGTTTCGAGTTTTGTCCTAAAGTGTTAACCACCCGGCTGGGGCTTATTCAATGAACAATATTTGGTGTTAATAGGTTGTGTAGGCAGAGATTCTCCTAAATGAATAGCACATTTATCAAATCATCTAGTTGGCCTTGCAATGAGGCTTTCATGCTTCCGATTTATCTTTGTTATTCATTTAGTTAGCCAGTTAGCACACACTGAGTAAATCAAAGAACGAAATCCAGATCCGTATGCTTGCATTTCAGATGGTTATCAAGGGAAGATATGCAGTTTTCAAAGCAAGATCTGAACGCTTAGAATTACACTCTGAGGATGCACAGCTCACCAAGGTGAATATTGCCAGAAGGGTGAGAAAACAGAAATCCATGGGAAATATGCGATCTTAGTGTGAAAAAATTGGCTTAGAATCGAAATTTGAGCGTGCGCTCTTATCTGCGACCTGCGAGTGACTAAATGAATGTATCACCCTTTAGGTGTTAGTCAACCAACTGCAAACCTGTTTACCCGTACTGATCACCTTCCAATTATATAATGGAAACTTAGGGCTGGACAACCAGCTGACAAGTTTTGCACTTTGTATTTTCATCAAACACATTGACACATGTGTTCTTTTTATTTGTTCTTTTACAGGGCACAAGTTCTACAGACAGGTTATGGAGCATTCGCGCCACCTTATCTCTCAGCGTCGCCAACCAACAACAATCCCTATCTCTTGGAACTCGAACAGGAAGGCAGAAAGCACCAACCGAGACCAAAACTGAAGATAACTTCTTTATATCTCTACTCCAAGTCATGGTCTGATCACCGCGTCGAGTCTTCCGGCCTTGCTCAGCACGTGCAAAATTAGAACGAAATCTTATGAGATCGCAGACATATACAATACGTGTCCAAGTCACCGAAAGTGATGGAGAACGATTAGTTTAGTCGGAGGACGACTGTCTGCACCTAATAAACGAGGACTTATCTAGTGGTTGCTCAGCCGATGTTCCCACAAGAGTCGCTGGTCATCCTCAATACGGATAGGCCAGGTCTCGTAACTGTAAAGAAAACCACGAACTGCGGCTTTGTGCACCCTTTCCTTGAGCGTTTCGTTCATCGTGGGCGCCCTTCAGACCACAGACCGGCAACAACTGGAAAAATCGAATTAGCCTTGTTCAAGCAAATCGTCAGTTCTCTACTGAGTATTTGGTGCAGCATCACTTCTCCTCCAAGACTTACTTTGCATCTCCCGTGCTTTCATCTTGCATTCTATGACTGAAAGATGAAAATGGAAAGAAGCATGTCTTTTCACGAGTAGTTTGAAAAAAACACTCAAAATGCGACCAACTTTGTGTCATGTTTTCTTTTCAGACGAAGCTGTATTCCATCTTCATGATAGGTCACATTGCGAAAGTTAAGTCTACGAGTTGGTTGAACCTTTCATGGTTCCAAAGGATAAGCATAGTTCATTGAAGAAACTCAACTTTGTCATTCAATGATAGGTTCATTGCGAAGATCGCCTGAAATTGAAATGACCAATCCGAGTTCCATAAGAGGCATTGAGCGAGTGAGCACTGATTGCATTCCCTTGACATTCTCACTTTCACCTGAATTTTGGATGCGCTCAACTCATCTTGCCTCCTCCGTTTTCATACCGATTTTGTCGTTAGCTGCTTTTTGTCTTTTTTTATGTTTCGTATACAAATGGTTGAACAAAATTTCCGCGAAAACACGACCGACTTTGCTGTTATTGCCGCTAGTGAGGTATGCGTACCCGTTACTTTTTTGTTCAGTCATTCTCATATTTGTGCACCATAGTATTAGATTCTTTCCTCCATCTTGGCGCGCCCTTTGTGTGGCCGTTTTCATCAGATCTGTATATTTTGGCTAAGCAAGTGGTAGTATGCAGTGAGCTTGATCAAGGCCTTATTGTTTGTCGCGCACTTTATTCAAATATTATATTTCCTAATCCTCTGTTTTTTCTTGTAATCTGCTCCTGGGACTTGTTTGAAGGAGCCCATCTATACCGGGATACGACATAGACGAATCCAAGATGAACGCTATGACGAGCTGATCGAGAACTTCATGCGTGCAGTGGTCAAGAAGTAAGCAATTATCCCTGTTTTACACCTTATTGTTTAAGTGTACTATGTAAGATACAGTTCGTTTTCAATGGATCGGTTCCCCATTTCTTTCTGGCAATCGAGAACTCACCGGTTAAACCATCGCACTAATTCTTTCTTCCTCTCTTCCTACTGTATTTCATGTCTACCTCCTCGATTCTGGAAACCGTGAAAACAGTAGTACCAGGGAAAT